>JACEGR010002897.1:0-116944 GCA_014170235.1 Listronotus bonariensis
AAAAATGCCATCCATGGACACTTTGTTTTGTAGGTTTTTAAGACAGAACTCTTAGTTGTTAGATTATTAAAGCACTTGACATTGACAATAATAAAAAAAATATTTAGAGCGTTTACTATTAAAAGTAGTAAATAGAAGTCTCATTGTACTCAAAATAATATTTTCAATTTAAATAAGTAAAAATATATCCCTAATTAGTGCTGATAAATAGGTTATACAGTAAAAGTATATTTATTAAAAATAGGTTATTTAAAACGTTTTAAAATATAGTTAAAATAAAAATAATAATAAAATAAAATAAAAAGAATATGCGCATGAAAAATATTACCAAAAATTATTTTTATAAGCAGGTAATAACTACATTTTTTACCTAGAGAAAGACAGCTCGCACTTAATAACGCAGGCCAAGGCAGTCTGTCCCAATACAGAGTTTCCCAACCAGTTAGGAACAGTGTTAGGCTTAGCGGCCACAACAGCGCAGCATTGAGCATTCCTATAAGTGAGAAAAAGAGAGCGACTTGGCCGTATGTCGCTTCCCAATTACCTGAAAATAAAATTACACTAATATAATTTTTATAATAGCATAAAATTAATATTAAAAAAAACAATAGACCGTGAGCCAGAGGTAAAATTTTGTCAGTTATTTTCTCTTGGTAACATATTAAAAGATACAATTGTTTAAAGGTTGTATATAAAAACAAAAAATAATAATATTACCTTCTTAAATAATACTTTATATACTCCAGAGCCTGCGGCAGCAGAAGTAGCTAACACAACTCCTCCCTAACGTTGGACTTCCAGTTATTCCATCCATATAAGCTAACAACGCGACCCCTGTATCGCAAATTATCACAGCCATAATCTTAAAAAACAACTTTACTCAGTATCTATACATTGGCATTTTAAAACAAATGCAAAAACCTAAAAAACTTAATTCCTTTTTTGAATTAAAAGATAGTCTGTCTGTAAACGTCAAAACTCCACGATTGAAGAGATATACTGACACAAAGACGGCAAAAAAAAATAAAAAGCGTTAAAAGATTATGATATACAAGGAAATTTTAAATATTCTTGTATCTACTTATTTAAATACCATGAAAAACTTATTAAAGTTTTAACTATGCTTAATATAATATAATATAATTTAGTATAATAAATTACAGGGTTACTTATTACACTTTTTCGATGTTTAGTGAAGGGATCTCAGAGACCGGTGAAGCTACAGAGATGGTTAAATGGGGAATGAATTGCAGTTTTTGGAGCATAAATTGGAGTTTAAATCACTTTTTGTTTTGTCCAAAGAAATCATGGCTTACTAGATATTAAAAAAACAAAAACGTTTCTTTCAAAAATCCTTTTTTCTTTTGTAGCTCAGTAAATATTTGATAATAGCAGAACTTGTAGATTATTGTCTTCTTAATAAAAAGGTTAAATCCGATATTTAATATAGCAGTTTATTATTGAGCTACGACATAAACTTGAATTTTTTAAATGAAAACCATAGTTGGCTATGACATTTATAAAAGTCCTTTTTATAAGCTCTTTAACAATGTATGACAAGATATACTTTAAATTAAAAATAAAGTAGTTTCGGACATAATAATTTTAAAATTAAGTTTTGAATCATTAAGCCCTAAACAATTAAATTTGTTTTATTGACAATGACTTTTCTGTTCATCTCATCAGTAATATAAATGTGTTTTATCTATTAATATTAAAAGAGCTTTTTATAATTTCTTATTAAATAATTTTAGACCCTTAAAACTTTTAAATAAATATTTAAGTTTTTATTAAGTTTTTAAACCGCCTAACGAGACATTAATAGTTTTTAAATATGTTAAACCTTAAAAAAAAACTAAATTAATTTAAAAAATTAAATAAAACTATTAAGTAGAGAATTGATTTACCTACTAAATTTACTACTATAATAATTAAAATAGTGCTTTAAATCAAACTAAGTAAAAAGAGAACACTAAAATTCAAAAATTATTGAACATTCCACCATTATTGCCTATACCCATGCTATATCTTTAAGACCAAATTTGTTGCCTTATGGCTTAAAAGCTTATCACGTTATAATCATAAATAATTATTGAGAGTTAAAATATTTATTGGAAAGACTGTCAAAAAAAAGGAATTTTCAACAGTACTAGTTTAATTTTTGCCTGCCAACTAGAAAACACAAAAATATAAAGAAATTATTATGTCCAAAACTACGTTATTTTAATTTAAAGTGTATCTTGTTAAACATTATTAAATAGTTAATAAAAAGGACCTTTTTAGAAATGTCATAGCCAGCTATGGTTTCCATTTAAAAAAATGCAAGTTTATGTCGTAGCTCAAAAACGGACAAAATACATTAAATATTGGATTTTGCCTTTTATTCTAGAAGAAAGATAATTATCCACAAGTTTCCTATTTAAAACTTTTTTGCATTTTGAATATTAACTGAGACTACAGAAAAAAACATTTTTGAAGAAATGTTTTTTCTAAAAATATTTAAGTAAGTCATGCTTCTTTTGAATAAAACAAATCCGATTTAAACTAAGCTCTAAAAACTTCAATTCTTTCCTCCCTATTCTAACCATGTCTGTTGTTGCAGCGGTTTCTGAGATCCCTTCACTAAACATAAAAAAAAACTCACCCCGTTTATTAAATTATAATAATTAATGTAATTGCATATTAAAAATAAAATAAAATATAATATAAAAATCTTTGCCTAGATTAAAACTCGTTATTGCCAATAATTATTTTTTGCTTCTAAATAAGGTAGGTATATTAAAAAATATTGTTAATAATTTTTGCAATTTTAAACCACCCTGTATATTATAGGGCAAGATTTAATATATGTAATGTAGGCGAAGAAAGATATTTTTAAATTTAACTTACACGTATGCCAACAAACTGTTCGTGCAAAATAACCCAACTTAAAAGATAAACAAAAGACACATTGGTAGCAAATAGCGCCATCACATCAGTTGCAAGAAGTATTTTTAACGACAAAATGTACATGTAGTTTGTTGCCTACCCAAAGAAAGGCAAAATAAACTGCATCTTGTCATAAATCTTGCTAAAAAGAAAAAAAAATAATTAAATGAGAATAAAATTCTGGTTTCCTAAGTATAAATATATACGTAGTACCAGCTCGATACGTTTATATTGGCTCTTAATGTCTCCTACAATAGCACGTAGAGATTAGACAAAGATTTCGGATCGTGCTCATTTTGTTGCTTTAGATCGTCGCCTTACCAAGCATTGGCAAAAATCCGCATTAAATGTTTTGAAGTGGCAAGGCGTGTATATACAAACAAAGGTTTTTTGAAATAAATTTTATTGTTAATCTATACCAATACCAACGAAGTGGGCACGGATCAGGTTTATTAATATAATCAAAATGTTGCAACACTTTAAAAAATGAGTTTATATGTATATTTTTAAACCATTTTACCTCGCTTTTTATTATATTATTCAAGAGATAAATTAAGATCCTTTAAAGCAAAAAAATGTTAATATATTAGAATATAAAATTAAAAAAAAAAATAAAATACTAACTTTACCTTGATAAAAGTAATATTTCAAGAAATTAAAATAATCTGTAAAATTACACATATATATATATTTAGACTTTAAATGATTTACGGTTAAACATTTATAATTCCATACCTGCAGTGAACCCCTTATCTCTAAAATCTCTGATACTCTCTAAAAGAATATCCGACATTGACTCACATCGTTTGGTACTTAGTCTACTTAAAAAATATAACGGAAAGAAAAACATTGTCCAATTTGTCACAAACCATGTTGTAAAAAATGGTGCCTGATAGGAAACATCCTAAAAATAAAGTTTTAATTACTTAAAAAATGAAAAGTAGGTGGATAAAAATCAGCCGTTTTTTGTCCATTATAGTCACAAAATTTTAAAGTTCTTATCGAAATTAATTTATAAGACATTTAATTAAAAATTTAATCAAAAGCTTAAATAGGTCAAGCCTAAGGAAGACAAACTTTTTAATAAGAAGCGCTCGATTTTTATACTCGTCCGAAAATATAGGTTATGTTTGTGACGTCACCTTTTTGCCATTATATTTATTTTATCTGACAAAATAAACTAATACTTGTAAATAAAATAGAAATTACTCAAAAACATAAAAAATAGTATCTTACTCTTAATAACGATTTATACGTAAATTTCCTTTGAAAAATACCCAAGGTCAGTGACCCCTGTTTACAGGTTTTAAAATTCTCTGTAACTGCAGTACTAATAACTATTAAATTTATCTATAAACAATAAAAACTAAACATATGTAGAAGTCCAATGACTGAAAAGCAAAAATAACACCAAAACCGCAAAAAGCTTCCAGTACGATTGTAAACAAAGAGTTACGGAAAGAGATTACGTCACAAAATTTAGTGAACATCGGCTTCAATGGGATCGAGCGCTCCTTATTAAAAAGTTTATTTTCCTTGGGTCCAGCGGTAGAAAACGTATCTAAAATAGGCAGAATCTTTGTAACCCCTTCTAACAGTTTAAAAGGTCTTTTGTGAAGCTCTTTTATGCTGCAGTCTTAAATATATTTTCATCTTTTTTGTGCGATTTTATAGCATATACATAAGTTTTCTGTTGGAAAAAACATGTTTTGCATGGGTTTTGCTATTTGATTCTTTTATTCGAAAAAAAGTAGATACTAGTTTTTATTACAATTTCTGAAAAAATCTTAACAAGAAGGCCACACATAACCACTCAAGGTCGCACCAAGCCTGGATACACAATAATATTAAAAAAGTGGGGCAGAATAATTCAGTAAACGTACTTTTCATGACAGATTTTTTTACTTATCTTCGTTCCTTTTATTTAAACTTTAAGTTTAGTATAGGGAAAACTGTGTTACCTATAAAGGTTTATTTTACAATCTGATGTAATTTAAAGAGTAGTATTACATCAGATTGTAAAATAAACCTTTATAAATAAGGTAACTATATATTACTAAAATTTTATTAAATTAAAAACTTTTTGCTTTAGATTTTCGGAAACTAAGTTTCTGTATATGCTTTTTAAATTATGCTACCCAATCTTTCCAAAAGCAGAGATTTCCTTAAAGCTAAATTAGAAGAAGAAGAGGAATTATTTTCCTTAACATATTTTCGGAACTTTGTATTTGGATATTAGAAAAAATACTGGGTGGCCGCCGAGGTATACCAGATACTTTGGATATGAATTCTATGACTAATTTTAAACAAAAATGACTCTATTAAGTGCGGTTATGTCTGGCCAGACCTTTAAACAGGAAGTCGTATTATGATGACATTAGCTGATAAGCCTTTAAAGAGTTGTAAGTCTATTCAATAGGATATAATAAAGATTTATAGAGCTTTTTTCTATTAAAAGGAATAATATAAAGTTATTTGGAAGTATTAAAAGCCATTGTAGCGAGCGTGGTGTAGAGGCTAATGTGTCAACTTCTCACCGCAGAGACCTAGGTTCGATTCCCGGAATCGTACATCGGTATTTGTAATCGCTCGTCACCTCACAGTTGGCAATGGCAAAGCTTCTGTGTTTTGTTCTGCCAATCCTTGAAGTAGTTATTTAAGAATAACACCTATGGTGGCACTACCGCGTTGTCTAAAGGTGCTGTGCAATGAAATACTGCATGTTTCAGTGCTTGGATAACGTTGACGGAACAGGGTAAAAAGATGGGTTAAACATCCAATAACTCGGCACTTACGGTACTCTGGTATTTAGGCATAAGCCTTCGTGAGATGTCACAAAGATAATAAAAAATAAATTCTCGCAAACCAACCAAGGTAGGTATAGAACATAACACACGATATTGAAGATTTTAAGATTGAAAAGGATATGTAGAATTTAAACAATAAAAATATACAAGGTATTCCACTTAAAATATCAAAAATGATGCCTTGGTTAAACAGTTAATAATAAACAAGTAGTATAATAAAAATACGCATTGGTTGATACAACACCAAATTTTGATGCGACACGTTTTCATAAAAAAAAATAAAAGTTTGAAAGTAACTTTTTTTGTCATCCGATAAATTTTCATTAATTTATTAATAATATAGCAACGTGTATATCCAATTTGCTAAAACAACACCATAATTTAAAAACACGAATTTTAAGTTAATATTAAGATAAAAAATGATTTTTAAGTTTAATTTCAACCGAACCTGTCATTCCTGAGCTTTTGGGACTTCTGATGAAAGAGTGGTGTCGTGTGGTTTAAACAAACTCACCTCAGAAAAATAACAATAAAATTAAATTTATTTTATTTAAAAAATAATTTTTAAATTAAAATGTTATTTCAGCAAATTAGCGAACAGAACTTACATATCGAGTGTGTACTACAGTCATATTTAAATCAGTAGTATCATGAGGTACTAAAATAGGATCATCATAGTCTTCATCTTTTGGTCTCCTTAAGTATAAGTATTTAATACTGTGTGTGGCTCCTACCCATGACGCTGTTACGCAGATTGTAACCCATATTCCAAAATATATCTACAACAATATGTTCTTTTACAGAGTTGGTAAAAAGACAACAGTGTGGACAAATAACTGGCTTAGTAGATTTTATTTTGGGAATGCATGAACACATTTTTTAACACCTATACTCCGGGCCATTTATATTAAGAAAAACACTTGAACAAAAATGTATTAGGTACATTGTTTCAAAAAATTAAGCAATCGTAGTTACCACAATAAAAAATAATTATTTATTATACAAGGGAAAAATGTTTTAGAGTTTAGCTCGAGGCTTTGTTGACTCTCGACGCGAAGCAGAGGGAGAAAATAAACCGAAAGATAAAATCTAAACTTTTTCTCGCATATTTCTCTGTCATGGAAAAAACGACGCCTTAATATTAAAAAAACAAAATATTAAAGTAATAAAATTAATCATGCAAAATTTAAAGTTTTAAACTGGTTGACTGGTACATTTAAAACACAATTAGACAGCATTACCATGGAAACTCTAAAGGAAATTTAGAAAATAGTATCTGTCATGTCAATGTAATTTTGTAATTTGACATATAGAAATTAATAGGTTAAAACTAAAAGCGTTCGTTTAGTAGTTATTGAAAATATTATAAAGATAAAAAATATCTGACTGGGCTCCTAATATAAGATAAACGTAAGTTATGTATAATACATTATTTTAAAAATAAATATTTACCTTTACTAACGTGTATGTATGTCCAGGAAAAGTACTCACTTTTTTTCGTAACGGGAAAAAATTGACATTGTACCTCTGTTAACAAACTCTAAAATGTGTTTTTCATTAAATGACTTTTTCCCGTGGGAAAAAAGTGAGTTCTTTTCCCGGACATACATACACGTAAGTAAAGGTAAATATTTAATTTTAGAATAATTTATTATACATAACTTACATTTACCTATATTAGGAGTCCAATAAAATATTTTCTATCTTTATATTATTTTCAATAACTAGTAAACAAACGCTTTTCCTTTTAACTTTTTTAATTTTAATACGTCAAAATACAAAATTAAATTGACAAATTCTAAATATTTTTCTTAGGGTTTCCATAGTAATGCAAGGTGTAATTGTATTTCAAATCCAGTCGATAAGCTTAAAACTTCAAATTTTACATGATTAATTTTCTGACTTTAATATAAAGTTTTTTTAATAATAACGCATCGTTTTGCCTATCACAGAAAAATTTGTGTATTATACACGGGAAAAAATTTTAGATTTCAGATCTAGAACTTTTTTTCTTGTATAATAAATAACTAATACTGGTTTAAAATCCAGTAGCCATAGTTACTTGCTAGGTAATTTTCTCCCTTTCTCTCTATATATAAAGTGTCCAGAGTATAGTAAAAATTGTTGTCACCAGTCAAGATCATTTTAGCGTCAATCGACTTGCAGTCATTAGGGTTTCCAAAAATAGACAATAGCATCTTATATGGTTGGAACAACCATCATTTGTATTAGTTTTTATCACAAGAAAAAAAGAACACACCAACAGAGCACTCTTTATATAGTACAAGAAATAAGGGCAGTATTAACCATATTTTATTAGGAAAAAGGAAAACAAACACTTTGCGTGGCGCCTATTTTAATTCCAGGGCGCCCTATTTGAAATTAAAATTAAAGACCAGAAAACCCATCCCGCCCTACAACTTTTTTACATCTTCGCTGTCTGGCGCCTATTTTTCACTGCGCCCTGATGCTGTAGCCTAATCAGCCTAGTGCTTAATACGGCCCTGCAAGAAATAGAGACAGCCTACACAACGAATTGACGTATCTTTAAAATAAGGTGATACATGACCAACTTTAGTTAGTAGTATAAGGGACCCTGTGTGGAAAAGGACTTGTATTATCCTTATGTATTGGTGAATATCAATATTAGTTCAAAAAGTATTCATGCTAACAAACACACATTTTCATTTCATAAAATATTAAACTTAAAGCATACTGATAATACGATATTGATTAAAACTTCAATTCTTAAAGTTTAATCTTTGGCACACATTTTAAATTTATATTTGAATTTTCATTTTTTATTTATCTTTACTGTCAGTATTTGTGCATTTTAAAAGTATTTTATATTGTCAATTTATTCGTGGTATACCATAAACGTGTATATTGTGCTAAATAAAGAAGATGTCGGTGATGTTGCTGATTTATTCTTTTCAATTACCTGACTGTTCAAAGCGACGAGTTTTGTTGACAACACAATAAAATGATATACTCTTTGTAAAGTTTAAGCTAAACTCAAACGCTTGTCACTATGAAGCGATTCTCTGATTTTTTAAAATATAACAGTGATATTTAGAAAATTGAAAAGCCCTTAAAAAGAGTGAGTGACTAAATGATTCTTTTTAATTGAAAAAAAAACAAAACAAAACTTGCTAGTGTCCCCCTGTCACTACGCCACTCGATTAAAATTATTTTAATGCTGGTAGTATAGTATAAGTAGTATAAGTGACCCTGTGTGGAAAAGGACTTATCCTTATCCTTACGTATTGGTCAATATCAATATTAGTTCAAAAATATTCATGCTGACGATTTTTTTTTACATTTTAATTTTATAAAATATAAAACTTAAACCATACTGATAATACGATAGTGATTATAACTTCAATTCCTTAAGTTTAATCTTTTGCACACATTTTAAATTTATATTTGAATTTTTATTTTTTTATTTATCTGTCACCGACATCTTTTTATTTAGCACAATATACAAGTTCATGGTATACCACGAATAAATTGACAATATAAAATACTTTTAAAATGCACAAATTAGTATTTGTGCATTTTAAAATTATTTTATATTGCTGTGTGGGAGAGGACTTTTATTATCCTTATGTATTGGGTAATATCAATATTAGTTCAAAAATATTCATGCTGACGAATTTTTTTTTTTTACATTTTCATTTCATAAAATATAAAACTTAAACCATACTGATAATACGATAGTAATTATAACTTCAATTCTTAAAGTTTAA
Organism: Listronotus bonariensis; assembly: GCA_014170235.1. Taxonomy (NCBI): domain Eukaryota; kingdom Metazoa; phylum Arthropoda; class Insecta; order Coleoptera; family Curculionidae; genus Listronotus; species Listronotus bonariensis. The sequence continues at coordinate 9,485 of JACEGR010002897.1, forward strand.
TCTTTAAGCACACATTTTAAATTTAAATTTTAATTTTCATTTTTTTATTTACCTTTACTGTCAGTATTTGTGTATTTTAAAAGTATTTTATATTGTCAATTTATTCGTGGTATACCATAAACGTGTATATTGTGCTAAATAAAAAAGATGTCGGTGATGTTGCTGATTCATTCTTTTCAATTACCTGACTGTTCGAAGCGACGAGTTTTGTTGGAAACACAATAAAATGATATATTGATTCGTGTAATTTTGTTATATCTAGATAGAATTTCCCTTTGACGCTTATTTATATAGTTAGAAATTGGAAAGGTTAAAAATTATTTTAAAATAGGACAGAAATATTGATTTAAATTAAGAAGCGCCAAAATTTATTAAATATATATATTTTTTAAGATACGCTTACAAGTGTTATAAATTAAAATTTATTAATTTTATTATTATCATAGACAATTGTAGTTTCACTATAGACTTCAGAACAATGCTAAATTTTTGGTCATCAGTTTGGACGCTGGCTTGGCTGAATTTATAAGGCAGCAAACTATACGTACTGTTTACGTGTGTACTCGATGGATTCCCGCTTTATAAATTCCACGAAGAGAGCGTCCAAGCTGATGACCAAATATTTAGCATTGTTCTGGGTGTCTATAGTCAAACTATAATTGTCTTTGGTATTATTTAGTTTTCAGTGCATACTTTTTAACCTAATTTTATTATGAAAACATTTCCAAATTTTCTATTTTATCCGGAATTGTCCAATGATTTCCTTCAAATTATACAGTGCATTTCTTTAATGTCCTCTTTCCCATATTATCTTTTAAACGGATAAGAAACTATAACTAGGAGGTATAATATGTAGTATAGTAAGTATAGTAAAATTGACAAATGAAAATTTTAAAATGGCCGCTGGAAGCCATCTTGAAAAAAAAATAAATAAATGAAAAGAAGGCTCTTGTGGCACATTGTTTTGAAGCTCCTGTTAAGTACTTTTTAACTCTTATATATAAAACCGATATCTTCACCTACTTTAGAATTATCCAAATACTTGATTTACATGATCATATTTCCGAAACTAGTAAATTTAAATATACTTAAGACGATATTTTCTTAAAGCTATTTTTAATATCTTTTTAATGGTGATACTGGTGAGCATATACAGGGTAGCACAAAAGCATATATGTTTTAATGAAGCTCCCTGTATATTATATTTCCATTAAAAAGCTTTAAGAAAACTTTACATTAGGTAAATCCAACTTTATTAGTTTCGGAAATATGGCCATCCAAATCAGGTATTTAGGTTATTTTAAATTACCGCTATTTTGTCGTAGGTTAAGGTATTGCCTTTATATTATAAAGTTAAAAAGTACTTAAGACTTTTAAAATGGTGTGCTACAAGTCTCACTTTTCCATTTATTTTTTTCATGCCCAGCAGCCATCTTTTATTTATTAATTTGAAGCTAAACTATAGTATTATGCTTTAATTTCATATTCCAAAGTTTAAATTTTCTTAAAATTATCCGTTTAAAAATTAAAAGTCAAGGGGCATTAAAAAATGCACTGTGTAGGACATATCGTCGGTTTAAAGGTAAAACTCAATAAGTGAAATTTTTATGGTTAACGGAATAACAACGATTTTATACAAAACTATGGTAAAAAGAAAAGATAAATTAAAAAAGTTAAGGGACTTCAATTTTTATAAAAAAAATATGTTTTTCATGATTATAAATAAATTTAAAAAAAATAAGTAATTCCCACCATCTTGACATTTGTTTAAATACAGCGATAAAGTTCTTACAGTCATACAAAAAGAATATTTGTAACTTAGAATTTCATGGTTTTATTTCAGGTAGCAAGGCCAATACTTTACTCTTGGCCAATTTTTACACTAATAGTTATAACTCGCCTTGTATATGGCCGATTGTGGCAAAATGTTGTATATCTTACTTTTAGACCATGCGACCAGTTTTTTCAAAATGCCGTTTGAAAATTTAATAAATTAAAAATTACTAATGTCACTAATATAAAGAAATCTAATGCCAAAAATAATAATAAAAATGGCTTTAAACTTACCTTTAGGGTTAAAATTAAATTCTAGACAGTTTTAGTCGATATTTTGAGATTTTTATCTTGGGTTTTTAAAACTTCTCGCCTAACCGCTGTTTACATGGCATATGTCAAAACGGATTTTAAGGTTATTGGTTATGCACACTCTATGCAGAGGCAATTTCCACAAAAATCCAATGCCTTCTTAATAAAAGTTACTGTGGAGCATTATCTGTTATAATTATACCCAGCAGCACACTAGCAAACATCCAGCATTTTTGGGGTTTACTTAGTTATTTTTGCGCGCCAATACCAATTTAAAATTATATTTAGGTCAGAAACAACATAAACTAACAGCCGCATTCACCAATCTCTGATAAATCATTATCAGACTGATAGCCGTTTGACTGTCAGATAAAATGACGTTAACTTTTATATTTTAAAAGAAAAACTTTGGTGATTTAAGCTCTGTATGCTAATTTTTTCGTTTTTGGGAATAAGTTAGTTGTAGCATTAAATACGAAGTCAATATGTAGTAAATGCTAGTAAAAAGCCTAAAAAACTATTATCAAAAAAATTCTTAGCAAACAGATCATCATATCATGCTGACAACTATGAAAATGGTAGATACGGCCGTAATTAACATATCCATTGGAAAACAAATTTCTCATCTAGACACGCGGCAGCGTGTCAAGCCAAGCTTAACCATAGGATTTAGCTGCATCGCCGAGTGTATTTACACAAACCACTTGGTACCAGTTTCGACCCCTCCATAAGTTAAAACTACTTGTGTCTATTTATATTTATAAGGACAACTAGAAACTCAAATATTATAAATCTAGCTCAAACGTTCAAGATATAAGGGTCGACAATTTTCACTGACCAACTGACTGACATATACATTAAAAACCTAACCCACTTCCAGATGACCTAGAAAGATGAAATTTGGAATCCAGCTTGTTAATTGTGTGTAAGCATAGAAAAAAATCTAAAATGAAAAAAAAGTCACAAAATAACGGGGTGGGGGGACCGGCCAGGTCAAATCTAACCTACTTTAATACCTTATACATATTTCAATTTTGTAGAAAAATTGGCATTAATTTAGATCTTCATTCTTTTTACATTTATTTTTGGTGGGATTGGCATGTACCCAAATAAGGACTAATACATAAAGCCACCAAATCCATATAGAACATATTTACAATTAAAGTATATCCGTTTATACTTAACATAGTAAGGTGCTTTAAAACACTTACAAGGGTAACACTAGACGTAAAATCTTAATCAAAAATAATTTATTTACATAATTAGTCAAGGATCGCGTGCTCGTTAGTGATTCGCGTGCCGCAAATTGCTCTGATTTTCTTTAAAAAGTTTTGAAGTGGAAATACACCCGCAACTTGCTTTCTGGGTGCGTGATATGGTGTTTAATTTTATTCACACACACACTGTGGTCGAGTAAGTCTGATTAGCACCATTAAAATGTCAGGTTTGAACTTTAAACTCGTTTTTACCATTTAAAAAATTGTTTTATAGCTGTTTTCTTCTCTTTTAAAACATTTTTTTTTTGTCAGTGAAATTTTCTCGAACGAATGGTTTTACCTGTCAAAATTTGACTGGAGGCGGTGTGTAACTAGGGAATGTAATTCCAGGATCCCGGGATCCCGCCCCTTTTACCGTCCCGATATCATCAAATAAATTTAATTTTTTAAAATTATTGACAATTCAAATTAAGGAGCAGCAGTGTTGCAATTTGGTCAATCAGCTGATATATATATCTAGATCAAAAGTGTCAAAAATATTTACCGTATTTATAGAAAATAACGATTTTGGGTTTGTGTCTCGGCTAGAAGCAAAAGGACTTTTGAAAATAAGACATTAAATTTCAGACAAAATATAAGGCATTATAGTCCAAAAACCTAAATAATACAAAAAGTAGTTACCAGCAAAGGTTCTGTATAATTTTATATAAAGTGACAAAAACCTAAGTTCTTGAATATTTACACTTAAACTGCAGGCATAACAAATCCGACTTTGCACCTTTTGCCTCATGGCAGAATTGTTTACGTAATCTATGATGACAACCACCAAAACACTTAGCACAAATTGTAGACTAATTCTTTCTTTATTGCATTCATTTATTAAATTATAAAAATTATTTCAAAACACGATATTAACTGCCACAACAACAAGAAAAACTTGACTATGAATTGTCATGGACTTTTATACGAAGAGGGCTTATTACCAACGTTGCAAGCTTAATTTTAATTATCCATAGTGCATGAAACGAAAGACACTGATTTAACCGGTCAATTTATTGAATTGTCAATGCCAATAAATTTTAGTCAAATTTACGCGGTCTAACTATAAAAGCAGTGCTGCCAGAATGTGGATAAATCGTAATTCCCTTCCCTATCATCGCGGCCGCATCCCACACAACGTCGAAATTATTCTTCTGCCAAGTGACGCGAAGACTTGTGACTTAACCACAGTATAGAAAAGAATAAAGCACACACAAGTTGTGTGTGGCAGGAGAATAAGTTTCGCTCGATTTACCAGCCGACATGTTTTGCGACCAAGCGCGACGCTATGTGGGATGCAAGCGGGATTACCCACGTTTTGGCAACACTGCTTGAAAGTCATGTTAAAGCCACACTCCACATCACGTAAGTTATTCGTATTTTGCATTGATTTTTAATTTAATTTTTTTTGTTCCTAAAGAAAGTTTAAAAATTAAAGTTGATTTTTAAATATTTTGGCATTTTTGTACCTACCCTCAAATCCCGAAAATATCCAGGGATTCCGGGCTTGTCTGTGCCTAGTCTTGGAAGTCCGGGATTGGAAAAAGGCCAGAATTATATCCCTTATATGTTACACATCTGACGTCATATAAATGATAGGTTTTCATCACTGTCAGAAGCATTCGGATCTTAGAGGACTTTTATTAATTCTAATAATTTGGATATAATGTAGTTAATAAATTAAAAAAATTAACCTTTAAGTCTATTTAAAAGACACTTTTTTTAATATGATGTTAATTATTAATATTAATTTAAATAGTTTAGTTTATAACACCCTTTCGAAAACAAATTGGAGTTGTATAGCGGGGTAAGGGCAGGCAAATAAAACCACTGCAGTTGACCGAACGACGTGTAGCAGAGCTCGGTCTAGCAGTCAAGTGCGGAAAAGGCACTTTCGGCACGTGTTAGGAACGCTTTTTTTCTACGAGAGTAAGGAAAACAAAAAAACAAAATTTTTTTTTTTATTTTAACATAATGCTACCTAATATCCAAGTATACCAAAGCAAAATTTCCTTTTAAATATGAAGTCATGAATATCCTTCATTGCGACTCATTAATATTTATTTAATTTTTTTGTTACTTTTCCGCACTACTGCGGAAAAGTAGTGAGGCATAGTGTACCTTTCCACACTAGTGCGGAAAAGTGACGATTTCCAAACTAAATTGCGTGCGGAAAAATGCTTCTTTCCACACGCTAGTAGAAAAATATATTAACAAAATTATTTATTATAAATAATTACTTGTTTCTCCACTTTCTTAAATTTGAACATAGAATTAAAAACTATAAGTTAACTATATTTTTGCCAGTTTGTTTTTAGTTTGTAGTTAGTGCTTATTACCTTTCTTGCCGATTTGGAACAAAAAAGAAGCTGAACAACTTTTTAATTTTGCTCTACATCCCGTCGGCTGAGATGTTCCATTTACTCCGCCATTACTGGTTCCTTGAGGAGTAGCAGGGGAAAGAGGTTCGGCTGAATCTGGTTGACTTCCCACTGAGTCTGAGTGACCAAACGAGGGACCTAAAATAAAAATAATTATAATGTAAAAATATTTTTTTTAAAGTTTCTTTAGTTTTTTTCAATTTACAAAAATTACCCCTACTTCGTAATGTTGTCTTATAGTATCCCCTTTAAACAACCTTTCTATCTCTTAATCCATAAATTACATGAGGCTTTTTTAATTTTTGGAGCCCCCCTCATCCCTCAATCTTACGTGGATTTATGGGAATATAAAAGGTACCATTTCTTAAACTGGAAGTGATTTAGTCCTCAAAATAATTTTAAAGAGAAAAAAAGACTCAACCCAGAAAAAGACGTGCATAACAGGAGACATTTTCCTTAAGGAACCTTCCCAAATCTCATTAACGTTTCCTTGTTTCAAGCTGATGAAAAACTACATTGTATTTGCACAGATCCCTCTTCCCCCCACGGTGAGATTAGGTGAGATTCAAGTCGACCCCCTTCCCCTTCTAAATGCCTTACGTAATTTATAGACGCCCCCTATTAATTTAGAGGATATCAATACTTACACGTTTTACATGCAAAATGTTTATGTTTCCCGAATAGTACCAGGAGAGGTTTGGGAAGCCCCGCTCACTAAATCTAATTTGAATATTGTAAAGTGTCAGTAAGACATAAGTCTCTTTTAAATAGGGCGCCAATTGCTCAAATCTATTATTTATATTAGGGTATGCGTAATTTTTAGATAAGTCAACGTTTTGATTAAAAAAAAACTTTATATTTTTAAGACCGACCCAATGAGCAAAGATGCCGGATAGCTTAGCGTAGACAATGCCGCCCACCAATATAAATATTTTTACTATAAAACAAAACATTTTCAAAGTAATTAAACCAAATAACTTGTTATCTTATATTTATTTCAGGTTTTAAACATTCAGATTTTTGTAAATAATTAAATTATGGGCATAAAACTAAAAATATTTTTTACACATTTTATAAAAATAAAAAACTAGATTAATAACATTATTATTACTAAAAATATTTTATATGTGTATAGTTTCACATCCAAATCTCCAATAAATGGTGTGGTTTCACTTTGACCAGAGCAATTTTCTTTGGGTGGTGGTGGTGGTTTTGCTCGTTAACGAAATTTCTTCTTTAAAATTGCAATTTTCTTTAACATTCTTACAAAACGTATTATTGCCTAATAAAATACAATCAATCACTTACATTTTAACATATCAGTGAAGCAAATTAATGCTAACGTTGGGTATTTACGTTTAAATTTTCACAAACGACAAAAAAATAAGGATTAAAAGCGGTTTCGCGGAGCGCAAATCAGGTAAGCTAGCACTATGGCTTTAATATGTGTAATAGCTAATAGATATCGAACCGATTAGAGGTTGCGTTTAGAAATTTGGACGGTAAATGACGTTACGCGCTGGACGGGCTTCACGAACCACCCCTAAGTCATTATCATCTAAGTTTCAGGTTGAAATGAATATTGTGTTTTGGCTTACTTATAGTAGGTACTAGGACTGGCAAAAACAAAAAAAAAAGCAGAACTGGTTAACCGGTTTGTAAAAATACCGGTTTCGGTTAAAATCGGTTAACCGAATATTTAAAAAACCGGTTTTTAAACCCGGTTTTTAAAATTAAAAAACCAAAACGGGTTATGAAACCCGGTTTTTAAAATTAAAAAACCAAAACCGGTTTTAAACCAAAAAACCAAAACAGGTTTTCAAAACCGAAAAACCGAGACCGGTTTTTAAAACCGAAAACGGTTTTAAAACCGAAAAACCGAAACCAGTTTTAAAAACCGAGAACCGAAAAAAGTTTTGGTTAGTTCTGGTTAGTTACAAAAAAATTGGGGTTCTCATTTGAAAAAATAAAGTTGATATGAATATAAATATATATATAAAATTGTAGTCAAGGTCACAAACTAGACATACCAATAAATTTGTCCCTTTACTTCAAACAAGTTTTACTTAAAACATTTTCTTCTAAAATTGACCATCTAAGGTTAAATGAACCACTCTGTATAATCTGTCAACCAATATCCAATTTCACAAAATAAGCGGTATTTATTTATTTTTAGATATAAACCGCAATCAACCAAAAACCGATTAATGAATAATGGAAGAACCGCTTTTCGGTTTTGGTTCGAATCTAAAAAATCGGTATTTGAAAACCGATTATCTGAAAAACTGGTTATCGAAACCCGATAACCGGTATTCGAGAACCGATTTTTCAAAACCGGTATACCGGTATTTAAAACCCATTTTCGAATACCGGCCGCGGTTAACCGAAAACTGGTTAACAGAAAAACCGGTTTCGGTTGCCAACACTAGTAGGTACTCACCATTTGCTACTCCTTCGTCTGTAACCAATACACTGGGAGTACGAGTTCGGTTTGAGCTTCGAGGGTTGAATATTGTTGGTATGTCACTGTCCCTGGTCATGGTCTCTTGAAGAATGCAGTTTAAGAGTTTTTCATTGTTAGTTCTATTGGGCTCATTTTAGTGTTTAACTGTATCTGTAACAAAAGAAAATTGAAGTTAGATTAACAAAAATCAGGGTATTAAGAATGGTCATGTCGTAAGTGGTATAGAGCAAGATTCCAGGGACCCCAAACATTACTCATTTTCTCAGAAATAAAATATATCAAATAATGTAGTGTTATAGTCAAAGATCCAGCATTAAGAAAATATACACTCATCTGTTAATTAAATTAAATAATATTTCCTATGCAGATTTTAATGTAGTGAATGCAAGTAAACAACATCTTCCACCATAGGTCTTAATTAATTAATTAATTAATTAATAGTTAATTTTTTTATAAGTGTTACCTTTACATTTTATTTGCATAAACCAATGATCAGCGGTGAAAAGGTAGCAGCAATTAGCAGTGCATGTCTTGTCGACACTCTGGGTTCGTATCCCGCACTGGGTAACATTTTTTTACTTTTTTATTCCCTTGTCTATTAGCAAAATTATGTTTACCATATTTAATTGAATAACATCGGGCTGCTACCTAACCAACTAAGCTATTTTACCGCTGATCATTTGTTTATGCAATTAACATGTAAAGGTAACAATTATAAATAAATTATCTATTAATTAATTAATTATTATTAATTGGAGCAGACCTATGCTGGCAAATGTTGTTTATTTGCATTCACTACATTAAATTCTGCCTAGAAAATATTATTTTATTTAATTAACAGATGAGGGTATATTTTCTTAATGCCGGATCTTAGACTATTAGTATATACCATGCGTGTACGCATATCTCTTAGCTTGAGGCGACGGCCAATTTACAGGTACCAGGTGCTAGAGGTAAATAAAAATAGTACTTTTCCTAAAATCTTAGTGCTGATTTTTAGGTATATTTTAAAAAAATATTATTAAAAATTCATAATTAATACTGCCAGAATCATTTCGGCGGCCATTACTTATATCAGACGTATTAAAACTTACAAAAAATAATGTGACTTTCCTTAGAATCTCAGTCTTGATTTTTATACAGGGGTCTCTAAAAGGTCTGTACAAGAAGCAACTACAAATTCCTTGGGCCAAAATATAACGATCTAACGCAACTTACCTTTGTCCAAAAGTTTACCGTTTGGGAGATACAGGGTGTTAAACTTTAAATTTTATTATGGTTATTTTTTTAATAATTTCTTTACCATAAAACATTTTTTGACCAACTTTGGTATAAGGATGTTTTTAGGGAAAAAGGAATCAAAAGCTGCCCCCGTTTTTCTCATAAAATGTAGAGAGAGCCACCTGCAGTCTTTTGCTTTTTTAAAATACCATTACTTTTTGGTGCCTCGGTAAAATATGCCTTTTATAAAAAATTCTTTTCTCCTATAATTTTTGTCTAAAAATGGTATACCTGGTAAATATCGATATGAACAACCCTTTATGAGATATTTTGGATTAAACGTTTTGCACCACTCAAAATAAATTCGTCACGCTTTATCTGTGCCATCTGGATTTTGCTCAAAGCTCCATAAAAAATGATACTACAAATTTCTGGGGTCAAAATACAATGATCTTATGCAATTTACTTTAGTCTAAAGGCTGCTGGTTTGCAAGATACAAAATGTCAAATCCATTCATTTTTTTTACTTGGACACCCTGTTTCTGGCAAACGATCAACCTTTCGACTGAAGTAAATTGCATTAGATCGATGTATTTTGGCCAAAAGAATTTGTGGTAGCCTTTTAATGGAGCTTTGAGAAAAATTCGGATGAGCCAGATAGAGCGTGAGGGATTTATTTTGTGTATAATAAAACGGTTAATCTGAAATATCTCTCAGACTTAAAAGAAGAATTTCCGACTTCCATTGTCTTTATTAATTTATTCACACAACGCCTTGGGCAGTACTATCTCTGTCCATTCTCAAGAGTAAACTAAACCTAATTCCTAAAGCTACTGAGTTTATATACACTGGGGAAGATCATTCACCCGTGATGGCGTTGTGTTCGGTCAAGAGTGGGGTTGCTCACCTAAGGCACCGGCATTTAATATTATGTTGTTGAGACCAAACATCGTCAGCGATCCCTGATTTCGATGTTTCCCCCTCTGTGTGTGTTGTTTGTGCCCTGCCAGTCTTACGTTTAAAGGGCGTTTTGTTTCTCCAATGTACGACACCCCACATTGGCGTGGTACCTGATAGATACAATCTTTCTCTTGTGTGTATAAATCGGGATTTTTTTGTCAAACAGCTTTTGTAACGTAGATTCAGATTTAAAGACGGTTTTATTTTCATCCTAATTTTTAATCAAACCATTCTGAAGCAACCAAGCTGGGAATTATAAAAACGTTATATAAACGCGCAACCACAATATGCAGCGACAAAGCAACCCTGAATACAGAACTAAGAAATATCAAAATGGATTTGCTTCAGAATGGTTATGCTGAGAGAGCTATAAATAGTTGTAATGGGGAATCACCAGTGCGACCACGTGAGCAAGATACTTTCTCTCTTTTAACAATTCCATATGTAAAAGGAACGTCCGAAAAGATTAGACGAATAGCAAAAAATATATATATATATATATATATATATATATATATTAAAAAATTAAAATTTAAACACCCTCTATTTTCCAACTTGGACTAAGTTTCTAAGTGTTAAATTGCGTTAGGTCGTTGCATTTTGGCCCAAGGAATTTGTGGTAGCATTTTGTACAGACCTTTAGAGAGATACTTTCCTCTTGGAGCTTACGCTTGTTATCGTGGCCGAGGTCTTAGGTCTTATTTGTTTAAAATATCAAAAAAGCCTTAAAAACAAATAATTAAGTTGGTAGCAAATAATTTGTAGGTATGACTAAACGATCCCTAATTTGCGCTTAATCATACAAAAGCTTTTTAAGTGGTTTTGCATTTGTGCGAATTAAGTCTCTTATATCATAACCTATTCACCAATTTTTTATTATTTGTACACTTTTAGGTCATTTATTTATTTATACTAAACTAATGTATTATTTTATAATGTAGAGTTGTAGAACTTACTATTTTTTACCAAACTCTAAGAAATACAGGACTGTATCCCTGTGGAACCGTAATAGTAATTCGAAATAATATTTGATTTAAAATTTCGGTATCAGAATATAAGGACCGCATTTCACAAAAATGTTACTTTATGATTGTAAGGGCTTTTTGCGCAGATCCGTATTAAGATTAAATCTCAATGTGTGATACATCTTTTAACTTGTTTGTAAATTCGGCTTTTAAATTGGTTATAAGAATGTCAGCATCGTATTAAAAAATCATGATGATTAAAGATGGTCTCGCGTAAACGAAAGATCTCATTTTAAATAAAATACCACTATTGCATAGAGTGAAAAAGTAGCAGTGGAAACGTGCAATTTATTGCACGTTTCCACATCCCGAAGATGCGCATTGCCGCATCTTCGGCAATACTCGAAATTTTAAAACTTTTTTAACATCATTAAGCACACAAAACCTCAATTTTGTTCTCGTTTAACCAACTCGATATTCCTTACCATTTTCAAGATGTCCATACTGGCCCTGCTTATCTTAGACACGTTGTATTTATGGCCATTTAGAAAAAGAAGCTAATATTGTTGCTTTTTTATACAAATTGGATTCTAGAGTCACAAAGCAGTATTGGGTCGGTAAAGAATGTACATTATGTGAAAATATTGTGACCAATCTGAAAGCCGTCCCTAATAAAAATCTCGCTGAAGCAGCAGAAAATTTATTTTCCTCCTCTGCCCATAAAGTGTGGTAAATAGGAAAGAAAATGGGTTTCTTTATTTTATGAATGTAACATCGCCTGAATAATTAGGGATAGCCCAAATAAGAAATTTTAGTTGCGTCGCATATCTGAAAATTATTATTTTAATTTTTGGGAAAATAGAATAATTCAGGTTTGCAGGATAGGTAGAAACACATGGATCATAAGTGTTTTTACCATTATTTGGGAAAAACTAATTGCATGGTTTAAAATTAGGAATTACAAATTTTCTCGAACTACAATCGTTTATATGTAGGGCAAGTTATAATAATAAAGTATGTCAGATATTTTATCTGTAGAAAAAGAAATTTTTAGTGTTAGGTGTATTTTTATGCTATAATTTTAAATCTGTAAAATGTAAAATTTTTGGGTAAAATGTTTTGTCAGGTCACTCCCGCATTAAAATTTCTAGACTCGTGGGTATTATTTTCAGTGTCGTAGTTAATATGGGGCTAGAAGGGGAGTGCCCCGGGGTCTAAAAGATTAGAGCGCCCCTTGGACTCACACCTACTAAGTTTAAATAAATGGGGTACACATTTGAAATATAAATAAACCAGAATTGTATTTGTTTTTATTTTTATTTATTCTTGGCTCTGGTTTCTTTTGATCCAATTTGCCAGCCCTCACCCTTTTGGACTATGCTTTTCAAAGATTCGCCGGTGGTAAATCTAAATAATCGAGCTCGTAGGTCCCAGAAATTTCAAAACATAAAATCGATGGGTGCATAAATTGTCAGCTGTCAAACCAAGAGCCGCTACTGGTATTGCACATAACCATATCGTCCCACCCACTGTCACTACTGACGCTTCCCACGGCGCGCTCATACCTCCTCGGTCGTACGAAAACGCCATGCGTATCACATTAAACGTAAAAACATCAGGTTTCAGAAATCTTCGCCCACAGCTCTTAGCTTCAGAAGAAAGATGCCATCAGTTTAGCTTAAATCTTTTCTCGATCCTTGAGGGTAAAAAATGCCAGCACAACTCCTTTAGACGCCGAACCAGGAAAAGCTTTGTAGCTCTCTACAAAACGTCCACACTACTTGAAGATCGCGGAAAGAGTCAACCAGTATTTTAAGGAAGTAAAGACTTCTTTTACGTAGACTTAGGTAATTTAAAATAGTGTAGTTGGGACCCTCGTATATTTTTGGTAATTGTTTACCTGTCGGACATCAAGCTGATTTGGAATGGAAACCTAAGAATTGCGTACAAAAAGAAGGAGGAATATGGTGAAATTAGCTTAGTTTTCTATTCAAGTTTAATAATAATAACTCGAGAACAAAACGTTGCCGACTAAAAACCATTTCGGATTCGTAATCGGCTCCCAAAACAACCTCCTTATACAAAAGAAACATTATAACTGACGTGCTGACCACAATTAGGTACCATTTTTTGCCCCAGGGTCCTTACTCCACTGATTTTTTTATAATGCCAATAAAATTAAATTGACTTACATATCAGATAGTTTATCACACAAAAATATATTTTTCACATAAAAAGAAACCATCTAAACTAACTTTAAAGTTCTCCGATTACTTTGAAAAAAGTTACATTGATTTTCTTCTCTTTGCTTTATTTATTTACGTCGTAATCAAACGAAGTAAAAGCAAAGGGATTCTAATAATAGCTCTTAAAGAGTTCAAGGATAAAATGAAAAAAACAATTAATAATTTAAAGGAATATCCTTGTTCGGGTTACAAGACATATATTTAAGTTTATTCGGACTAAAAACGCGTACCGTTATTAAGGATGTCATTTACCTGTGTAAAAGTGTTATTTTGAAAAACGTTTAAAATCAAAAACTATTTCAAAGAGTTATTTCGTATGCTTTTTAAAAAAGTTCCTATAAACAAATGTCCGGAACAGCTTTTTCCAAAATACAGATCATTTATAAAAGTCGGTAATTTATAAATATACCAAAAATCCTATACAAATTAACCCAAAATTTGGTACACTTATTTGTAGTAATAATTCTCTTATTAACCTCTAGCTAGAATAAAATACTACCAAGAATAAACGTACGCCACTGGTTTCTTTTGTGGTTTTTATATTCTTGTACACAAGGAATTAAAAATACGAATTTTTAATTTCTTGTGTTTTCTTTGTGCCTATTTTGGTTTTAAAAAATACTTAAATCTACTTTAACACTTTAAAAAGTCCCTGAAGAATAAAAATTGCCTATCTTTTTTTTCTTAAACGAAGCTAGATATATAAAAAAAAACAAACAATTAAAAAATATCTTCGCTGCTTAATCCAAAAAATATAAAAACCACAAAAAGTCAGTGGCGTATTTGTTTTCCTTAAAAATAATGGTTATTACACTAGGCACCAACTACTGAGACACCCCTGAACCCAATAAATTTTGTTAGAAGTAAACTAACGCCACATATTTTGTAACAACTGTATCAAATTTCAATTACATTAGTTTACGGATATTTAAGTTATTAAAAAATATTAAAGTTCTTGGAAGCTCCAGGAATCTACAGTCAGCTTTAACAAACTGTGTTTAATCTACCCACTATGTGATAGAAATTACATTTTTGCCAAAATTCTAAAACTTACCAATTTAACCTAAAATGAGGTGCTCTTTACTAAAAAACATTGAAAAAATACAATGCTATATTACAGATGGTTTTTGGAGAACAAAAACTTATTACATACAATTTTAAATTTACACCCCCTTAACATCATTATTTTTTATTGTATGAAATAAACTAAAATATCAGCATGTTTGGTTAATTCGGTAGTTTTCTAATCAGTAATCGGATTATTTTCTCAAATGATATACAGGTTACGATAGTAAGTATGATTTTTTAAATTTAAACAGTTTGTAAATTATATCACCACCAAAAGCTTTTTAAGCTTTAAAAAAAAACACATTTGATATGTCTATTTCAATTAGTTTCGGAAATATGACCATCCAAATCTGAAGAATAATTTTTTGTTTAGAAGCGTAATAAAGTTACATCTTTCCAACTTGCTTTATTTTTTAACGTATAAAATAAATAAAAAGACTGTTTTTTTTTGTATAGATTCTTTAAAATCTGTATCGTTTATAAGAATGCTTTTATCTTTTAAGATATACACTGAAGGACAAAAAATATTAATTTTTAAATAAAAAACCTTGTAAATTATAAAAAAACTAGTATCTCTCCTTACACTCAGAAGTAGCAAGGCAATTGTTAGTACAAAAACTGATAAAGAAAATGGTAAAAACATGTTTGACAAAAGTATCGACTACGTACTTTTTTTTAGTATACTGGGCTAATAATAAACTTTGTAGATTTAATGTTATATATTTATGTTTACATGGATAAGAATAATATAAATTATTGCAAATTTTTTGACAAAGCTAAAACACTTAAGTTTTAAGTTTTCAAATTCTTTTATAATTTTGTGTACATGTAGTTTGGAGTATCTACTTTAAAATACAAAGCATGAGACATTAAAATTTTAAAGTTGCTTTTTGGCCAAAATAATGAATTTCTATCCCATAGTGCTACCTACAGTTGTTACCACTATAAAGTATGCGTAACATATTTAGCTATTACTTTTTTCCAAAATAATTGGGTACACAGGTCTTGGTACTGCACCAACTTTATTTTTCTTTTATTTATCAACCTTAAGTACCTCTTTTATTTCTAACATAGTTCATGGTTTTGCTAAAAATTAGGGTCACTGCACACTGGCTCTCAGGTCTCGGTTTGCTCAAGCCGCGTTGAAATATCTCGCATGCTATTTAGGGTCACTGTACACTATACCCGAGCGTTTAGTGTGCAGTAACCGTTAAATAGGAATGACCGGGCCGTAAGCGTACCGTGAGCGCACCTTGAGCGTACCATGAGCGTGCCAAGAGCGTATGGTGAGCGAAGCGTGACCTGAGCTACAGTGTGCAGTAACCCTAAAGGAGAATGAGATGTTTTTAACATATTTTTAAGGGCTAAAGATTTTTATTTTAGTCTAAGTAAGCGACAAATTTTTGCTTATATAACACAATTCCTTTAAATTTGGTGGCAGCTATTTTCTCTGCAAAGGAAATAACAGTTGGATGAATATATGTCACATAAATATTTATTTGGGTATTATAAAAGATTTGTTTACTGATAAAAGAAAGCCGCATGTTTTCGCATGAATAAAAATGTGTTTTGAAAAATATAATATATTTCTAACTTGTTTTAGTAAATAGCACGCACAGAGCCAAACGATTGAAATAATATATACAGTGTGTCCCAGGATAGGTGTTAAAAAAAAATAAAAGGACCAAAAACATTAAAAAATTTTAACGTCCTTGTGGGGAAATTGGTTGCATGGTACTTAAGTAATAAATACAAAATGTTACTGCGATTGGTAATATACAGGGCAAGTTATAACTAAAAATATGAAAAATGACCAAGAGTAAAGTACCTTCATTTTTAAAAACAGGACAAAATTTGATTAGTTAATGTTGTAGAAAATTAAATTGTATGTTAAAATTTACAGTAAAGAATTAAATTTAATAAATATTTTTGTAATTTTTTACATTATGCATTAACAGTTTTTAAAATACTTGGCTTAAGGCATTAAATTGGAAAAAATGTATTTAATTTTCTTTTAATTTTTGTAACTTGAATGTTAATGTAAACAATTGTCAATTACATTTTTTTTACTCTTAACCTTAACTTTAAATTTTAACATAAATTTTAATTTTTTTCAACATTCTATTTTCTATAAAAAAAAAAAAAATAGTTTGTTTCTGTGCATTTTTATATTTTTACTTATAAGTCGCCCTGTATAATACTAATAGGGGTGAAATTTTGTATTTATTAGTTTTGAACCATGCGACCAGTTTTCCCAAAATTGTGCTTTTAAATTTAAAAATGTTTGGTCCATTTGTGCTCTTGTAACTAGGGATGGCAACGATATATTAATTATTTTCAAATATCGATAATAATCATCGATATTTAACTGCTCAATATATCGATATATTGATATTTGTGGTAAATGAGACAAAATTAACAAAAAACGTAAATTTACGTAAAAAACAATTTTTTTTACGTAAATTTTAAAACTGTCAAAAATGTACAGTAAAATAAAAAAAAATTAAAGTATCAAGGTAAATTTTACTATCCTGCCGTATTATTTTACATACTACCTGTTAGGAAAAAAATTATGTAATAATAGATAATTTATCGATATTTTTCTTTCTCTCAAATATTGATATATTGCTCTTTGATATATCGAATATTTAAAAACTTTTTTTAAATTTTTAACACCCCGTAGTTCAAAAACTAAGACTAGACTAAGAATATGTTTATATACAGTTTTTTTCTTATTTTTTGTTTTAGAATCGTTTGGTTAAGTTTGTCCGTTGAGTTACTGGACACCCTGTATGTATGTAAGTAATTTGATTGAAATTGATGAAAACTTTGATGTCTATTGGTGCCTAAATGCTGAGGTTTATCGACTTTAATAAGGAGTAGCTTATTTTTTAAGTTTTTGATAGTCTATAAAATGGCACCCCAGCTTTGCGATATCTGTCAAAATAAAGAAGTTATGATGTAAATAAATTTTAAGTTTTAGGTAAAGTGCCCTCTGGCGGTTTTAAAATACTTTTGACTTAAAATTTTAGAGTCTGCAAAGCTCGATTGGTGTGCCAAATATTAACTAGGTTGGTTAAAAAATAAATGCAAAATGGCGAAAAAACCCAAATAAAAATTGAACTTTGACGGTTTGTAACGCGAAAACGAATGACATTTTGAAAACAAATTTAAATAAAGCTTTACTCTTATTTTGTCAAGTAGAATCACCCCCTTTAGTTTCGTGATCGATTTATGAATCACCGTGTATAGGGTTTTTATAGTCAATGAGACGTGTGTTTAGATAATTTTGCTGCTATCAAAGTTGATGTAGCCGTGTTTTACTAAAAGCGTTTGAACTCTACCAAATTTCACTTTAATATTATACCTACTACGTATACCTGGTATTTGGGGTCCTACAACAGTTTTATAAAATTTATTACTTGACTCTTTTTCCCATTTAAACTTTATGACGTTTATGCTGGGGATGGCTCTGAACAAGTAAGTTGACATAAAAATTAACTTGTTCAGGACTTTTTAAAAGTATCCAAATAGCTGAGTTACACGTGATGTATCGTTTTCAATAAAATTCAGTGCATAAGTAACATTTTAATAAAACAATATTAAAATATCTCCGGTTTTTAACTATTTATGTTCAAAAACTTCAATCCATTAGAGCTCTTAAGAAGGAATATAAAAAAAGTTTATACAGGGTGTAATTTAATTGATGGCTAATAATACAGGGTATAATTCCTTAGCTTATTTTAGGAAGAAAAGATAATATG
Source organism: Listronotus bonariensis (assembly GCA_014170235.1). Classification (NCBI taxonomy): domain Eukaryota; kingdom Metazoa; phylum Arthropoda; class Insecta; order Coleoptera; family Curculionidae; genus Listronotus; species Listronotus bonariensis. The sequence goes on from JACEGR010002897.1 coordinate 27,895, forward strand.
AAAATATGTTCTAAACGTCATAACTTTGGAGATACAGGGTGTTAAAATTAAAAAAAAAAATCTATTTTTTTAAAAATTCTAACTATTCTTTACCCAATTTTATTTTAATTTGGCAATATGAATAATGATGTTAGGGTTTTTTATCACTAACTTTAAATTACATTTAGTAGGTTCAGTGGCGTTTCGAGGGGCAACTGAAGGAATATTTTCAACAAAAATCGGGACGCCACTGACTGTGTAAATGTGTACCAAATTTTTGTGCTTTCTTTAGATTAAGCAAATAAAAATTTTGCTTTTATGTCATCTAATTTTTTCCCGTATCATATTTAGTTAAAGAGAAAAGAATATAATTCACCTAATTGCATATTTTTAGACCATAAAGAAAGCATTGCGGAATTTTTTCTTTTAAAAATTAGGTTTTATAATTTTTAATTAGCAATTATAAAACAAAAATACTAAATACGTATTTAAATAAGGTTTATATCCGGTATAATAGTTTTTACTAAAATAAGTGTTTTGAAAATTCTTGATTTTTTGAAAATTTTAACACCCTGTATCTCAAAAGTTAAGATGCTTGGGACTTATGTTCATATATAACCTTTTCTTTCTAAACTAAGCTAAGGAATCGTACCCTGTATTTTTAGCCATCAATTTAATTACGCCCTGTATAAAGTTGTATTCTTTTACGTGTTTTTTTATATATGAAAGATTTTCCACATTTTCCCGGACAACCTAAACGTTATATGTTTTTAATCAGACTATAAGTCACTAAGAAAAATAGATAAACATATTTTTGAAAATTATTACGTTGTTCTCTAATAAAATCAAATTTAAAGGCAATTAATGGAGATTTCCTTCCCTATATAGTAATTATCCCAAATGGGTCAATTAAATAAGCATTTTAGTAAAGTCGTTTATTTTAAGGGTTGTAATAAAGTAGTTACCATTAAATTCTTTTTAAAATTAACAATGCGTTTCAAATGGGATCGTTAAAAAGCAATAAAGTGGCGTTTGTTTTACGTAAATTTTATTTCTATACCGGGAAACAGACGGTCATGTAAAACTGTCACATTCGTATAAAAAGTCCATGTATCCTTCGTTCTTTTATCCTTAGAGTTTCTAGATTGTGGAACCTGCTGCTCGCGGAGGTCTTTCCTTCCCCCAAATCTTCAAGTACTTAAGTCCCATGTCAACAAACACCCTCTTACCTCGCTTAAGACACCCACGGTACGTTAGTATTTAGGCTTTTAGCCTTCGTGGTTTGTCCAAAGATTCAAAGAAAAGTTTACTTTCCAGTCGTTAATACTTGTTAGTACTTTCTAAGCCACGTCAGATGCCTTTAAATTATTTTTTTAATTGACCGGAAAATTGAATTTTCCACTCAATTTTTAAGCGGAAAATGCTATTTTACAGGACTAATTTACTTTCCGGTCCCTAGTTTACTTTTCGGTCTCTCATTTACTTTCCGGTCCCTGATATCAAAAAATCCTGTTAGCCATGACAAAAATTGTCAGAGTTCAATTGTTACTATTTGACAGTTCAAGATATTGTAAAGTAAAGAAAGCATCATTTTGCCAAAATGGAGTCAGACATGGAAAATCCAGATGAAATAATTGAAGCAGCGTCCTTATTGTCGTTTAAATATAACACTAAAAATTTACACAGTTTTTTTTTCCGGTCAATTAAAAAAAATTATGTACGATACTCGACCGGAAATAATTTTTTTTAATTGACCGGAAAATTGAATTTTCCACTCAATTTTTAAGCGGAAAATGCTATTTTACAGGACTAATTTACTTTCCGGTCCCTAGTTTACTTTCCGGTCTCTCATTTACTTTCCGGTCCCTGATATCAAAAATCCTGTTAGCCATGACAAAAATTGTCAGAGTTCAATTGTTACTATTTGACAGTTCAAGATATTGTAAAGTAAAGAAAGCATCATTTTGCCAAAATGGAGTCAGACATGGAAAATCCAGATGAAATAATTGAAGCAGCGTCCTTATTGTCGTTTAAATATAACACTAAAAATTTACACAGTTTTTTTTTCCGGTCAATTAAAAAAATTATGTACGATACTCGACCGGAAATATTTTTACGGGTCTCCTCAAAACTACAGGACTCGCCTACGGCTCGCCCTGTAAATGTTTTCGTCGACCCGTAAAATACCATTTTCCGGTCTAGTAACGTAAATAACTATATTAATCAGCCAGTGGCGTAGAGAGGGAATTTTGAGTTATTTGACCCTAAGCTCATTTGATTAGATGACTTAAATAAAATATTTTACTAATGAACATTATATATTTTTATACCTATTCTTATTCACACATTCAAACTTAAATAAACCCTTTAAAAAGCTGTAAAGATCATTAGTCGGAGATCCGAATGGGAAGCTACCTTCACTCATCTGTTCACCGGATAAAAAGTTGTTTAATATTAAAGATAGTATTTAAACAAAGGTATTGCCATGGGGTTGCATAAAAAAATAAGGTCAAGACACTGACCAATTTAAAAAAAAAAAAGTTTCAAAATTTTTGAGTGAGCCTGTATAATGTCAATTTTATTTTTTATTGTATGTGACGGTACTAATATATTAGTATATATATATATATATATATATATATTATATATATATATATATATATATATATATATATATATATATATATATATATATATATATATATATATATATATATATATATATATTTATATATTTTTTATTTTATAAATAAAGCAGGGAGTAAATTTTTAAATTTTTAACTTTAAAAAGTTTTTGGTACATTTTGTATTATTTAAAAATATATATTTTAATTACTAGCATACGTACGTATTTTAAAAATATAAGAGTTGCCATTATACAAGGTACATTTAAAGGTTATTTTTTAAAATTAAATATGGCCTTGACCTAATTTTTTTAGGCAACCCTATGGCGATACATTTGTTTAAATACTATTTTTAGTATAAAACTCTTTTTCATTCGGTAAACAGATGGGTGAAGGTTGCCTTTATTCGGACCTGGTACTATTTAGTTATGGCAGCCTAAGAGTTAAACCTATTTTATCTTATCAATATTTTTTAGGCAGAGGCACTTTTTTTGTTAAGTTGATGATTAAAAAGCTCTTTATTTTGTAATAGTCCCTGGGCCCGTAATGAAACATGAAAAACCTTTATAAAACCTTTTTAGAAGGGTTTCTTTTGATGAGTCCACCACGAATATTCATACCCTATATATGGAAGCGGCTCTTTAACCTAGACTGTCAATGTCAAATGTTTCAGGTGTCGGACTGGGCGAACGCGTCACTTTTTGTCAGACAAGTTTACTTTAATGTTTTACATGCAATTTTTAAACATTTTGCTAAAAATAGTAAGGGTTACAATCGGGTATCGTACTAGGCGGGTTTCGTGACTGTAATCTTAACAATTTTGGTATAATGTTAAAAAATTGGATGAAAAAATTGTGGTAAACTTGTCCGACGAAGTTACGCGTTCGTTCAATACGAGACCCGAAACATTTGACATTGACAGGATGGGTTAAAGCGCCTCTTCTATATATAGTCCATTCGTCAAAAGGAACCCCCTAAAAAAGGTTTTAAAAGTGTTATTATCATGAAGTCCATTTCATTACTGGCCAAGAGACTACAAGAACTTCCAAACCCGGAATACAGACGGTCATTCAAAACTGTCACATTTGTATAAAAATTTAACGTATTTTGTAATATACTAAACCATATTTAAGTGCTAGAATTGACTTTTTCTACTAATGTGACAGTTTTGCATGACTGTCTATACCCCGGTAGAGACACGCTGCACATACATAATTTTTGTGTTGATTTTGTAATCTTGAATCAGTAACTATACGGCTTCGCACGCGTTAAATTCGGAGTTAAACAATTCCCCTTCCCTATACCGTAAAAATTTTGGATATTATTTTATACATATAAACCTTCTTCTTAAATCAGTCTATATATTTAAAAATACGCATTAAAATCCATTTGCGAATTCTTTTGCAACTTTTACTTCGAGAGAACGCATAACTCCTTTACGCAAAATTTTTGGACTATCAAAATTTACTACAGGGTTTTATTTTAAAGTATTTTATATTAAAAATTAGAAGTAGAAGCCATTCGTGGATTTATTACAAATTTTCGTAACCGCGAAACCAAACCTGGTGACTAAAATTAGGAGGTGGCCCAGTATATTATTTATTAGTGCATAATTTAATTGCACAAAATTTTGTGACTAATAAAATTTATAAGTAAGCTTTATTTAGAAATATTTAAAACAAGAAAAATAAAAATTTAAGTAATTTGCGAAATCTTTGGCAACTTTTACCCCGAGAAAGCGCATAGGCATGCTCAATAGCTCATAACTCTTTTACCCAAAATTTTTTGGACTATCGAAATTTATTACAGGGCTTTATTTAGAAGTATTTAATAGTAAAAATTTAAAGTCGAAGCCATTCGCGAATTTATTACAAATTTTCGTAACCACGAAAATGGTTTTGGCGACAAAAATTAGGAGGTGGTTTTTTCAATAGAATACCCCGTATATTTTAACAAATTGTGACCCTAAATTTAATTTTTCATCAAAATGTATTACACACTATATGTCAATTATTGCTGGTTTTTGATATATCAACTGTATGCTTATATACTCATTAGCTAATTAAAACTAAAGAAAAAAATAAAAATTATTTTAAAGTAATTCTGTCACTGTAAGAGTGACAAATAATAATAATATGTAAATAATTACCGCCCATTGTAAGAACTACTGATAGGAGGGTCAGCTATTTAGTTTATTTCAGATACATATTAACTCACTTAACCTAAAACCAACCGTAATTGACGAATTGCTGTTTTTTAGTGCAACTACGTACATATGTGTCTAAAATACCTTAAATTGCTGACATACCTATCGGCAGTCTTTATAATGGACGGTAATTAATTACATGTTATTATATTATTTTTTACTCTGACAGTGACAAAAATTATTCAAAAATAATAAGAACCAAAACATACTTTTTTTTCTTTACTTCTAATCGTTAATAAGTATATCAGCAGACTGCTGACATTTCAGAAGCAACAATAGTTGGGGTGAGAGTGTGTTATACATTTTTGATGTAGAATTTAATGAAAAGTCAAAATTTGGTAAAATATACAGGGTGTTCCATTTAAGAACACCTTGTATATCAAGTAGTTCTGTCAATAAAAAGATTGTTTTAAAACACATACATTTTTATTTTTGTATCTTGTACAGGGGAAAAGTTATTTCATGTATAAATAGAGTTCGGACACCCTGTATAACTTCTATTTACCAATATTCTAAAATATAACCTATATTATGCAGTTAAAAGAGTTATTATAAGAAAATTAAAAACAAGTTTACCTAGTATATTATACAATGATTCATATTATTATTTAATTTTATTATCTAACAAATATTTGTCAATAGTAAAAGTTTATAAAATTCAAAATAACATGGACCCCAAAGCTTACCTTTTAAACAACTATAACACAAACACTATATTTTTCAACCGACCCTAACAGGCAATTGACCCCAAACAATTGAATCGCATGTCGTTGTCATACAAAAATAGCAAACTCGATGCGAAAATATCGTAAACGGTTTTTCACCGACGCTTTTCACGCGAACAAACGGGTTAGTAAGTGAAAACTGAATGAAAAGAAATTCAGGAAAACGTAGAAAACGCTCGGTGTGGTGGATCGCATCGATTTCTTGGGGGCGTTGATATGGTCGGACTAAGGGCGAGCAGTTGGCGCACACTTACAAGGGTTTTCAAAAAAGTAAGACCATTTTATTTATTACGAGGGTGTTTAAAAACGTGAAAACCTACCTCATGGGAGATTCTTTGGTTAAACATGGGACAAAACTGTAAAACATACATTTTAAAATGGAATTTTACAGCTCCAAATTCTGCAGGGTAAACTATTATTAAGGTGTTGCTGGACTTATTTATTTATTTTTGCTCTCCGCTGGCTTTAATATAATAAACCTAAAATCTTTTTAAAAGGTCCCTTTTATTATTTTTTAAAGCTATAAATCCTAAAACTGTGGATAATTAGAGTCTAATTAAACAGGGTGTTACAAATTCAAAGTGCATACAAGGGTTGTCAAAAAGTAAGACCATTTTTTTTATTACGAGGGGTATTTAAAAATGTGAAACTGTGCCTCATTGGAGATTCTACGGTTAAACATGGGACAAAACTGTCAAACATACATTTTAAAATGGGATTTTACAGCTCCAAATTCTACAGGGTAAACTATTATTAAGGTGTTGCTGGACTTATTTATTTATTTTTGCTCTCCGCTGGCTTTAATATAATAAACCTAAAATCTTTTTAAAAGGTCCCTTTTATTATTTTTTAAAGCTATAGATCCTAAAACTGTGGATAATTAGAGTCTAATTAAACAGGGTGTTACAAATTCAAAGTGCATACAAGGGTTGTCAAAAAAGTAAGACCATTTTTTTATTACGAGGTATTTAAAAATGTGAAACTGTGCCTCATTGGAGATTCTACGGTTAAACATGGGACAAAACTGTCAAACATATATTTTAAAATGGGATTTTTACAGCTCCAAATTCTACAGGGTAAACTATTATTAAGGTGTTGGCTGGACTTAATTATTTATTTTTGCTCTCCGCTGGTTTTAATATAATAAAACCTAAAATCTTTTTAAAAGGTCCCTTTTATTATTTTTAAAGCTATAGATCCTAAAACTGTGGATAATTAGAGTCTAATTATACAGGGTGTTACAAATTTAAAGTGCATACAAGGGTTGTCTAAAAAATAGACCATTTTTTTTTTAAACGTGAAACCCTGCCTCATGGGAGATTCTTCGGTTAAACATAGGACAAAAATGTAAAATATACATTTTAAAATGAGATTTTTGCTTTTGCTATTTTTAAAGCCGCCCAGCGTGTTACTACTAGCATCGTAAAAACTATTATGTTCGAAAATAGGATAATAAAAGAAAATGAATAGATTTGAATATTTAATCTATGGAAATTGGCTTTTGGATATTTTTTTCAACATTTGATATGTTGTAATAATTTATTTTGCACCTTACTAAAGCTTCCATAAAACATCTTTTGATGCATATCTAAACGATAATACGTATAACAGTAAAATATATGGAAAGTGTTTCTATAGCAAAGTCGGTCTATATAGGGTCGCGACATTCGGCCATATTGCTTTGACGTGTTATGACGTCACATCTCCCATTTTTCGGCCATGTTGTTCAGTGCCGGAGATATACGGTTTATTGTATTAGTAGAACAACCGTGTTTACACAACAGTTTTTAATCATTATTTAGCTGTAAATTCTTTTACTTTAAATAAAAACATATAAGAAATTACGTCTTTCAACAACTATCACTTCCAAAACAATGCAAAATAGAAAGCGCATATTCTAGACGCTACTGGATTGATCATTAGGTTTGATTACCCAGTCTTGCCAACTTTTTGCCGTGGAGTGCCCTTCCTTGCGTCTCCGACCTCGAACTGCCCAAAGTTGAGGATATGTCGCAACCTTATAAATATAAACTAACCTTGTTTCTATAGGATGTTTTTATAGCAGTGGCGTCGGAACAAATAAAATTATTATAAAGTTGCCTAAAATACACAAACTAAAAATTTTTAATTTTTGAGGATAAAAACAAACGGTTTGAATTTGTTAATTTTTTAAAATATTAGTGTGCAGACTGAGCTGATAGATACAAACCTATTTTGGTTTCGTCAGAAAAATACAGGGTGAAAAAAATAGGTAGTCTTGGATTATACTTTTGCTATGCTACCTAAGTTATTATACTACTTACCTAAGCATTAAAGATAAGTTCAATTAAATTGTTAGAACTAATGTAGCTCAAATTCATAGTGATTTCCTTATAAAAGAAACCAAACATGTCAATTACAACTCCAAATTCTACAGGATGAGAGGGTAAACTATTATTAAGGTGTTGCTGGACTTATTTATTTATTTTTGCTCTTTGCAGGTTTTAATATAATAAACCTTAAATATTTTTAAAAGGTCCCTTTTATTATTTTTAAAAGCTATAGATCCTAAAACTGTAGATAATTAGAGTCTAATTATACAGGGTGTTACAAATTCAAAGTGCATGCTTACGATCTTAAAAACGAAACGAGATACAGCGTTACTTAAATAAGAGTAAATTTACGAATTTTAATGCCTAACAATATTCAGTTTTAAAACTTTTAAAATATACAGCTGTTTTGAAGTTTTATAGAAAAAAAAATAAAAATTTGCGAATCAGTTTTAGAAACAGTGGCAAAAAAAGTGTTTTATTTAAAAATAAACTTAGAAAAAAGATAAAATGTTTCGAAAAATTTTTGTTTTTTTAGAAATCTTTAAAACGGCAATAAAATCCAATATTGCTAAGCATAACATGCGCAACTTCGAGCTAATTTAAGCAACCCTGTTTGTCGTGCCGTTTTCTAGATCGTAGAATGCACTGGAATTTTAACACTCCTGTATAATTAGAATCTAAATATTTACAGTTTTAGGATTTGTAGCCTAAAAAAATAAAGGAAACCTTTTAAAAACATTTTAAAACCAGCAGGAAGCAAAGTCCTTGACAATTTAACCTGTATAATTTGGAGTAAGAACGGGTACATTTTGTTTCTTTTATAAGAAGAATATCTTTGGATTTAAGCTGTATTAGTTTAAACAGGTCCAACAAGGTTTTTTTTACTTAAGTAGATATTAATAGCTTAGATAGTACAGAAAAAGTATAAATAAAGTCTACCTATTTTTTTTCCACCCTGTATATTTTGACGATACCAAAATGTATTTATATCTTTTAACCTGGGGGTCTGCGATACCACTAACTCAAAAAATTAATTTTGAACCATTTGTTTCTTCTTTTATACTCAAAAATGAAATTTTTGAGCCTTGTATTTTAGGTAACTTTTTTAATAATTTTATTTGTTTCGACAAATTGCTATAAGAAACATCCTGTTACAAACTTACTTTTCATATATTTTATTATTCTAAATAATGTTCTATAGCTATGCATCAAAAAATGTTTTGTGGAAGCTTTAGTAAGATAGAAAAATAAATTAACAATATCATAGCAGGCACTTGGAAATTTCTAAACCTAGCAAACATTCAACTTTAAGGCTCTATAACTATAATACTAGAGGCGATCGTGCATTGTGCTCAAAAAAAGATTTTTGAATTAGGATGTTAGGACCTAAAACATATGTAAAATGTAAAAAAAAATTGTAATCTGATAAAGCCACTTTTCATAAGGATTTGAGCAGGGGTCTTTTTTATTTTTCTACTTCCTGAAATTTAATTTTTTGGTGGCGGTCTCCTGGTAATGCCGAGCTTCCGTGGTACTTGCGCCACCTGAACATAAGTGTACATTATCAGGGCCTTATAAAAATGGTATCCTCTTTTTCTTACCATATTTTTCTTTTTAACAAAATTCTTTCAGTTAAATTTTATTATGACATTTTCAACAACGTTTTTTTAAGAATTGAGGTATAATCGTATGTATTTGCATAGAAATGTCTGTAAAATCCATTTGGAAACAAGTACAGAAGGTTGTTCTATTTAAAATTGACAAAAGTGCCATATAAAACCACAAAATTAAATCCATACATTTTTATCAAAATTTCAAAATGATATAATACTTTACGAAAATGACTGCTTGTTAGTAATTTTGCAACACGCGATGCAGTTCGCACAGTACTTAAAATTTACGCTTATTGCCCTTATGGCCAGTGGAGTAGTTTTGGCAGTTTTATTCTTATTTTGGTATAAATATTTTTGATATTCTGGTACACAGTTTTTAATTTCTGTTTAGCTTTACACACGAAAGGTACGCTCAAGCAGAATTGGGTCGAATACTGAAATTTGGCATTCAAATACTAATACGAATACTGTAAAAAAGTATTCTGAATACTCGGTATTCATGAATACCACGATTGGGTATTTATGAATACTGAGGAGCTAAAAAACCTCCGTTCTCTTGAAAAAGCAACTTATTCCTTTTTTCTACGTTTTTCTATAACAAAATGCAGTGGCGCACCTTGTTCTTGCTCATTTTAAGCATACAAGACGTTTCCCAAATTTTCCAAAATACCTTTTCTATTTTTAAACTATTGACTTTACTTTGGAATGGGGATACATGTACATATTCTACGATTTACCAGATAGTCATGATTTAGACTGACATAATTAAATTTTATTATACACAGCCCTTTGTGTAAAATGGAGATAAATACATATTAGTCTAACCTAATACATAGAAAACATAGTTTGCAACGTCACTTTTTATATGTTGTACAAAGTTACTGTTTTTTTTTAGCAAAATCCCAAAGAAGTTAAAATAATTAATTTAGATATATTTTTCCCGTTTTTTTTTATTAATGCCCTATTTATTTCAATATCTCAAAAATCGCCTAGGCTGCGTGTACAAATTTTAGTATTTAACGGTTTTCGGGCAAATAGAATTAAATAGTGATATCTTTATTGTTGTCAGATTTTTAAGTTTTACGCTACACGTTATATTTTTTGGTATTTTAAAATAAAATGCTCCATTTATTTTAGTTCCAATAAAGCGTGCCAGCTTTCGTAATATCCCAAATTTTTAAAATTTAATATTTACCAGTTACCAATATATGAAAACATCACATTCTTGTTAACATTTGGCAACAAGGCTAATATTACGGAATAATTTGGCATGCCTAAAACCCCCTAAATAACAAATTTGCACAGCTTTGGCGGTTTTAAAAATATTTAGGCGCCAACGTATTTTTTGCAAAAGGTAAGTGTACCATATTTAAGCAACTAATGGAGACATATTTTAAAAATTTAAAAACTTACCAAATTTAATCCGCTTAATTTATTGGAAAAAATAAATGGAACATGATTATTAAAAACGAAAATATAAGCGTAAAACCAAGCGGACAATCTAGCATAGAATATTGTTCCCATATCTGGGGCATGGCGTCCCCCATGGCATTCCCCACAACCCTAAGCATTCTTGATTCTATTCAAAGAAGAGCTATTTGTCTCATTAATGACTCTTCATTTACAGAAAGGCTTCCTCTCTTGCCCAGCGGCGGGCTGTGGGGGATTTATCGCTTTTTATAGGTACTTCCATGGCTTTTGCTCTGAAGAATTGTCCAGTATAGTTCCTCCACTCAGGGTTCCCAACAGAGAAACTCGTTGTTCCACGCGTATGCATCCCTATACGGTCCAACTAGTATAAAACTATTTAAAAAATCCCTTTAATGTTGAAGTTTCTTTTCAACACGCTTTTATTAGTTTGGGTTGTATGTATGTATGTATGTATGTAACGGAATCCTTAAGCTTAATTTTCACCAACTTTCAGCGATTCGAGATCTTTGAAACTTTGCACACGTATCAAGGACCCATGACAATGCAATAATCTGCAAACAGTATCCCGTTATCCTGATTAGGATCGCCAGGATAAATAAATTCCTTTATAGATTTTCTGTAGGAGAGTAACAGAGAAAGAGCTAGTGCAGTTTCGGACCTACTCTCGGCATAAGGCTGACAGAAACTTTGTTCGGAGTAGTTGCGTTCTGAAACCCCATGCAACAGTGAAGCTTTAAATGAAATGATTAGATTACGAAATAGTTCGTGAAACATTTCAATATCACATGTCCGCAGAAAACTAATTGGTATATCAAACTAAAAAATGAAAAATAAATAATAGTTTCAAAAACTAAAAACACGCTTTATATGCAAACCGAACTAAAAATTAGAAAATAATTTTTTATTACAAAGAGTTTGTATTACAGTAATAAACGGTCAAACAATGAATCATAATTATATACCTCAAAATAGAATAATAATAAAATTTAAGATAATAACAGAATAATTCACTTTAGAATAAAAGCGTGGGGTGCTTAATATATTAAATGTTATAATAATTGCATTTGTAAATATCTATGAGGGAAAAGTTATGAAAAAAAAATAGTAAAATGCACCCCACGCTTTTAGTCTGAAGTGAATTATTTTGTTATTATCTTAAATTTTATTATAATTCTATTTTGAGGTATATAATTATGATTCATTGTTTGACCTTTTATTACTGTAATACAAACTCTTTGTAATAAAAATTATTTTCTAATTTTTAGTTTGGTTGCAATAAAGCGTGTTTTTTAGTTTTTTAAACTATTATTTATTAGAATACATCTTTAATAGCGTTACTATATACACTACAAAGTATAGCTTTTACAGCAAACTTAACACTTTTCCTAGTTATAACTGGGTTTCAAAGATCACTTTAAAAAAGTATTCTAGGTTAAATGTAGCAACTTACAAATTGAAATAAGAAATAGGTCAATAATAAGTGTTAATATTTTGCAGTTTTCTTTTTAAACTTAGTTCATGCTTTTACATAAATCCTCCTAAATTTTAACTTATAAGCTTTATTGATTTGGTCTGAAATAAGAAGATTCAGTAGTGCCGGTGTTGGTGTATAGGTGGACATGAGTTATTCTATAATTTAAATATTTTTGTTAAATTCCATTCTTATATCCAAAATGGATAGTGGTCTATGCTTTTTATGTTGATGTGCTGGGTGTATTTTAATACAAAATAATATATAAGATCTTATCACACATCTTGAAACACCCCTGAAAAAAAGATATAGCAGGTAGAAATAAAAAGAATATGATTTACTTTAATATTTTTTCTCCTTTTTACAGTAATAGGAGAATATAAGAAAAGCCCGTGAAAGGGGTGTCTTAATTGCTAAATTTTCTTGGAAGTACTGGCCAAACTAATAAAAGATCTGGTTAGGTTTTAAATAAATCTCTGCAACATGCATAATTAATTCAGGCATTATTTGCAAAAACCCCATTTGTCATTACTTGTTACTTTCAAGAAAAGTACAAAAAGTTATTTGTTTAAACAATATATAGGGTGTCCCAAGTATATTTATACACTAAATAACTTAGTTCCTGTACAAAGGTACAACAATAAACCTAAATTAAAAAAATGTTTATTTGGATGCAATCTTTTTATTCTTCAGTACTAGTTAGTATACAAGCTGTCTCAAAAATAATTTTTTATTGTCAAGTAGGTTTCTTTAAATTTAACGCCATGTATATATCAACAAATTTTGACTCTGTATTAAATTCTAGATCAAAAATGTAAAGCTCACTATACGTCAATTATTGCTGGTTATTGAGATATTAGCCGTATGCTGACATACCAATTAACAGTTAAATGTAGAGAAAAGACAAAAATATTTTGGTTCCCATTATTTTTAAATAAATCTGCCACTGTTAAAACGGCCAATAATATAACATGTAATTAATATTCTTTCATTGTAAACACTACTGATAGGTAAGTCAGCTATTTTGTTTATTTTAAAATACCTATTTACTTATTTAACCTAAATGACAGCCATAATTGACGTATTGCTATTTTTTTTAGTGCAATTAAGTAAATATGTGTCTAAAATAAACTAAATTGCTGACATACCTCTTAGTACTTTTTATAATAAAAAGTAAATAAACACATATTATTATATTATTTGTCACTCTGCCAGTGACAGAATTATTTAAAAATAATTAGGACCAAAATAATGTTATCTTTCTTTACTTTTAATCGTTAATGAGTATATCAGCATACAGCTGATATCTCAAAACCAGCAATAATTGACGTATAGTATGTCATTCATTTCTAATGTAGAACTTATTACACAGTCAAAATCTATTAAAGGACAGAGGGACACCCTCTCTTCTCCTTAGCTCCTTTTTCTGATCAAATTTTGCGAATAGTCTGTTATTAAAAATGTTTACCCTTATTTTATTTAATGTTTGTATATGCCTATTTCTTTAATCGATTAACTTTTAATAAGAGCTGACGGCTATAGTTTTCACTAAAGTCATCATATGTAATAGACTTTTGAGATTTTTGCTGAAAACCGCTCTTGGCTCGCTAGGGTGTCTTCAGATCTTTGATTATTGTGGGTTTTAATAAATTATTTTTATGTAAAAGATTTAAAAATTAGTTCGTCAATCCACAGCTCGCATTAGTCCATATTTGAAAAAAAACTGATATACAGGGTTTGCAAGAACCCGTTAATTGATCCTTACAAACTTGGAGATTACCAGAAACTTAGAAATCTTAAAACTACCTAAATAATTATATCTCCAAAACATAAAATTGTTAGTTAATTAGTTTTACCATTATACCGACGATATTTTCCCAGGTCGGCAAACAGTTTTGACAGTTCAACCCCTTGGCAGACAAACATTTTTTGTGGCCTTGCCTGGTCCGATAAAGTTCTAATATTTCTGTTATTTACGCCAATGTATACAGAGTGTTTAAAAAAAAAATTAACCTCACAGCAAGCCCTTTTTCTTTGGACATCCTAGTCTACATCAAAACAAATTTAGGCACCGGGGAGGGGAAACCCTAAAAATCACATATTATGAGGACAATGCATACATCCGATCCAAATTCGGCTAAAAGCTAGATTTGCCAAGGATTTCCCTATAGTCTTTCAACAAACTCTGTACTTGGCTCTCTAGTTATCTATCTGATCGTCGTATATCAGTTATTGTGGACGGCCATTCTTCAAGCTTTCACCAAGTAAATGCTGGAGTCCCTCAGGGCTCAGTTCTGGCACCAACATTGTTCTTTCTTCACATCAACGACCTTCTCTCGTCCACAACTAATTCCATTCTTAGTTTCGCCGACGATAGTACCTCTTCACTCCAGTTTCCAGGTTCCTAAACCCATCTACTAAACCTGACTTGGAAAACAAACGCAGAGCGATGCAGATATCTCTTTTCGCAGGATCTTAATTTAATATTGGATTGGAGCGCCAAAATCTCGTCCCATTTTAATGCATCCAAAAACACAATCATGTTCCTTGTCGCGAAAAGAGTCATCAAATACTCATCCTCTACTTATGAGCGGCCAAGTTTTACAGAGCAAAGACGCCTTCAATCTTATGGGCATCACATTGGAAAGTAACCTTAACTGGCATAAACACATTGTATCCATAGCCACGGCGGCCTCAAATAAGCTTGGATTTTAGCCTTCGTGGTTTCTCCAAAGATAAAAAAAAACTTTTAGTACCTGGTTCCTGCCAAAGCCCCTGAGTCACACTTCATAGTCTCCCATCGCTTCTACCTTTGTTGAGAGCATGCGCTGACTTTTAGCTTTTTAAACATTGTATTATATTAGTTTAAAAATCAAAAACTATAGTTACTGGGTACTTTGCTCAATATAAAGTGCTTAAAGTATAGATGTTTAACTGTTAGTTAGGTTATTGGTATGTAAATCAGCTTTAAAAATACTAATCTTTACTAAATTGACCACTAATAATAAAAAGTTAGCAACAGCGCTGAGTTAACTCTTGATCACTCGGTATATTTACTCTGGAAACTTTGCTTCACCTGAAAAATAGTAAAAATACCTTAAATCCCAGATTAAAACCTTTCATTTTAAATCCATACCCCTTATAATGCCTCTCAAAATTTTTCAAAGTCATATTAATATTCCACTTCATCACAACATTTGACATAATTCGAGGGAAAATAGATGGTGTAAACCCGAACTGCACACAACATCTATATGCAAAATAAGTCGCGCCAACAGTCCTTTTTTGTTGAGATGAATAACATCAATCAAAATATTGTACGTCAGAAGAGAATAATGTGTGCTTTTCCATTATGAACGAAGAATATCCTTTTTTTTTATTTATGGATAGAGAGTTATTGGAGAGCCTTTAAGCGTTGCGCAGTAATTAAATTTGCTTTTACTTTGATATCTACATGTTTTTAATTAAAAAACATAATAAATATATCAAAGGGGACATATTGATATTTATAGGAGCAAGGTTTTCAAGAAAGAATTTTGGGTAAGCTGATTTTTTAATGTTTTGTTCTTCTTGCGCTTCCAAGTAGACCCTGGGCTGTCTGGCTGGCGATGGCGGTAGCGGTTGCATTTATTTGTGCGCATCCTACTTTCCTTCGTTTCACACAACTGGAACAAGTCTCTTGAGTTTCTAGGTAAGTCCCAGATTGTTGCTCTTGATATATCTAAAGCTTTCGACCAAGTCTGGCATGACGCACTTCATATAAACTTCCCTCCTACGGTCTTTCAACTAAACTCTGCTCTTGGCTCTCCAGTTATCTTTCTTATCGACGTATATCAGTCATTGTTGATGGCCACTCTTCAAGCTTTCACGAAATTAATGCTGGAGTGCCTCAGGGTTCAGTACTAGCACCAACTTTGTTTCTTCTTCACATCAACGACCTTCTTTCTTCCACAACCAATCCCATTCATAGTTATGCTGACGATAGTACCCTTCACTCCACTCTTTCAGGTTCCCAAACCAATCTCTCAACCCGACTTGAAAAGCAAATGCAGGGCGATGCAGATATCTCTTTCACAGGATCTCACTTTGATATTGGATTAGGGCGCCAAAAATCTCGTTCAATTTAATGCATCCAAAACACAATCGTGTTCCTTGTCGCGGAAAAAATCATCAAACACTCATCCTTTGCTTATGGTGGCCAGGTTTTGCAGAGCGGGGACACATTTAACCTTGTGGGCATCACATTCGAGAATAACCTTAACTGGCATAAACACATTGTATCTATAGCCACCGCGGCTTCAAAAAAGCTTGGATTTCTAACCGAGCCAAAAAGTATTTTTCTCCTTCCAATTTATACACTTTGTGTGTGTCCCAAATTCGACCCTCTTTGGAATATTGTTCTCATGTCTGGGGAATGGCATCCCCTACAACTCTCAGCATTCTTGATGCCATTCAAAGAAGGGCTGTTCGTCTTATTAATGATCTTTTACTTACTCAAATACTTCCTTCTCTTGCCCATCGTCGAGCTGTGGGAGATCTATCGCTCTTCTATAGATACTTTTACGGCTTCTGCTCCGACAGATTGTCGTGGTGCCGCGCGTATCCATCCCCATACAGTTCAATTGGACAGGCCCCGAACTTTCCATTTCGTTCGTTCTTTTATCCCTAGAGTTTCTAGACTGTGGAACCTGCTGCCAGCGGAGGTCTTTCCTTCTCCCCAAATCTTCAAGTTTTTAAGTCCCGTGTTAACAAACTTCCTCTTACCCTGCTTAAGACACCCACGGTACGTTAGTATTTAGGCTTTCAGCCTTCGTGGATTGTCCAAAGATAAAAAAAATCCTACCTGTACGGGTGATAATCCAAGGTTTTAAAACATTTTAAGAAACCTAATTTTTAATTTCTTGTCTTTAGACAGGTTTACCAAACATACATTTTTTTTATTGCTACACACTTTTATCATTACTAATTATACAGTTGTCCCCCTTCTAACTTCTGAATCGTTCGGTATATTTTGATGAAACTCGGAACGATAATATATGATCAAGTGTGCCTTTTTTGACATGTCAGTGACAGCTTTAAATGTCAAGGTGACAGTTCTAAATGTTAAGGTCACAGCTGTGTGCTACGCAACCTCTACCACCAGCCAGACAGGCGAGGATCTACCCGAAAGGGAGAGAGAACAACATATCAATGACTATTGGATGATAAAGGTTCTTTTATTATCGCACAACAATGGTCCCGTTATAGTTTAAAATGGAATACAATTACTACTATACTAAGTAAGTACAAAACCTGTTTAATTGCATTTGTTGATGAGGTTTATTAAAATTTTTAGTCTCCGACCGAACTGTCGGTTCTGGCCCAAACTTTGTGGAAACCGAACCTGATTTAGTAAGTTGTCGTGCGCTTCCGTCTAACTTCGTTTTCGCGGCAAAGCTTTGGCGAAACATGGCGGCCAAGTTCAGAAATTGTCGTGCCCCTAATTAATGCAATAATATATGTTATGCTTGACCACGTGAGTTTCGGTTTCGGCCGTCACGGCCAAAAACTCAGTTCCGGTTTGGCCAGAAATCGAAACTCACGTAGTTAAGTATAAAATATATCTTTCTCTCTCCCTATTTTTTCTTGGTTTTGGTCCCTTCAGGTTCAATCCACCACTCTCCCCTTCCGGATTATGCTTTCCAGGGCTTCGTCGGCGGAAAATCTGGATAATCGAGCTCGTAGCTCCCAGAAATTCCAAAAAGAAAACAAAAATAATTCTACAATCGATGCAATCCATAAATTGTTGGCTGTTAAACCAAGACCTGCTACTGGTGTTACGCATAGCCTTCACTTTCACTACTAACAGTTCCCATGGCACGCCCATCTATTTCCCGCCATTTGAGAAATACCTCGTGTTCAATACCAAGTAGGATACCATCGAAGCTTATAGGAATCTTCGCTCACAGCGCTTAAAATCCAGAAGAAAGATGCCGCCAATTTAGCGTGAATCTTGCTCTTGATCCCCGAAGGTAAAAAACGTTCGTTACGGCATCTCTAACCGCCACTCTGGGAAGAATTTTGTAGTCCTCTACGCACGTCCGCACTGTCCAGGAGGTCAAACAAAGAGTCTATAAAATATATATTGCATTAACTAGAGGCTACGACAATTCCCAAACATAGCCGCCAGAGTTCGCCAGAGTGTTGCCAAGAGAAACGAAGTTGGGCGAGAGCGCACGATACCTTGCGAAATCAGTTTCGGTAAAGTTTTTGCCGAAAGTTCGGTCGGACACTAAACATTTTACCTCTTAAAATTTGTTGCTTTGATTTTAAATCTCTAGTATGGTTTACTAAGTTTGTAATAAACTAAAACTATTTTATTTGGAATTTTGTAGAAAGCATTAGTATATTTGATTAGCTAAATCAGCTGGAACAAACAGCAGTCTATGGCACGTTAAAGTATTAATATACTTTTTCTGGTAAGAGGACACCAAAATTGTTTGTGCCATTATTTAGTTAATAGATAATCGAATATTTTAAAATTAACAAGAGACTAAGAATAAGCTAAATTTCCATTTGTTTATTAAAAACTAATTATTATAAGCATATGTTTTTGTACGTAAATTATTATTATTATTTTCTGCCCCTCTACTATTCCTCTACTTAGAACACAAACCAATTTTAATCAAAATTCAGTAATTATTCGCTAAAATATAGTGATTTGCAAATAATTTACTTAAAAATTTTAATCACTCATAAATTAAAAAGAAATAAACTAAATTTTTAAAAATTGATCCGGGTATTTTTTTAACCCATAAAGCTACACAAAATAAGTTAATATACCGGGTGACAATAAAATTACTATCCAGCAATTTACTTTCCGTCAGTGCAACCCTATAGTTTTTAAATTTAGGGACGTAATATTGTATACCCGGATCTAAATTTTGGATATAATAGCATCTGTATTATTTCTGGTTTAACAGGAAGTGATATAAACTTTAATATTTTAAATAGAACACCCTGTATATTGTTTTAAATTTAAAGTCTAGATGACATTCCTGATATAAAACCCTAAATATTTCAAAACCTAACTCTTTTGGTTTTTGGAAGAAATGGCGTTTAAAAATGTGCTAAAACGATAGCACAGTATGCAGTTTATGGGAAAACAAATAAACATTACAAAAATATTTAGAGTTTTTTAAAGGCTTTACCCTTAGAGACGATTATAATACAACTTCTGTTTAACCGAAATTGCTGTAAAATTTGAATTTCTAAGTATGATAACCTGGTAATTTTAACGAAACACACTATATATTTTTTTATTATTTAAATTCCATAAGCTATTTTGATATAAAACCTATTATACACCATAACCTATCGTTTTTAGTTTTGGACAAAACAGCGTTTGAAAAAATTTCAGACGACGCCGACTGTTTGTTGTGAGGTCGTTCGGATCTTTCTAAAATCCGTTTTCTCTAAAACTAAAAGTGAGTTATGGGTGTATTATAAGTTTTATAGCAGGAAAGAAACTCGATAATTTATCTTAAAATATTTAGGGTGTTCCATTAAAATTTCAGGATATGATAAAGATCAAATTTTAAAACACTTTCGGTTAAACCAAATAATATAATGGTCTCTAAAGGAGACTTTTTAAAGAACTATTTTAGGCATTTAGATTTTTGTGATGTTTTTTGTTTCCCATAAAACTGCATATTTTATTGTCGTTTAGCCATCTTCAAACGTTATTTTCTCCAAAACTAAAATTGGTTATAGATACTTAAGGTTTTATATCAGAAATGACCTGTAGAATTTAAATCAAAGCGATATATAGGCTGTTCCATTTAAAATATCAAAGTTCATATTACTTTCGGTTAAACCAAAAAGTAACCACAAATTCTATTATATCTAAAATTGGCATCTAGTGATACAATATATCGTCCCTAAATTTAAAAACTATAAAGTTGCACTGAAGAAAATAAATTGCTGAATAGTAATTTCGTTGTCACCAGTATACATTAAAATCGAAAAGTCGATTTCAAGTGGCCCCCACTTAAGATTTTTAATTCAATGCCGCAGAATTCAAAATACAAACACGTTAAAACCAGACAAGAAACACTAAATTAGCAGTTCGCAATAGCTCTCTAATTTTGTGCTTGGTACGTTTTAATAATTCATGGATTATCCTGTCCATTTTCTGTCGATATCGTTATTGGCTCCGTAATGGATTACTAGTTTACTTTAAAATTCTTATATCCTGCACCCAATTCTAGTTTTCGTGATAAGGTTTATTTTGAAAGCAGTTTTTTTAAATAGGTTTTATTACTGGACTTTAAAATAAGCAGGAGTTAAGAAGGAGGTTACATGTGTTTGACAACTATGTTTTTTTAGTATGTATGTACAGGGGTGGCTCGAATTCGACGCTCATCATTGGGATTTCGGAAACCGTAAGAGATACAGGATCGGTTAAATGGAGGCAAAGTTGCGCAATTTGATGCTCAATAAAATGCCGTTTTGCGTTTTAAAAATTCCGAGTACTTCCGAAGATATTCGAAAAAAACCGGAATTTTCAATTTTGGTTTCTATTGTTTCCTGGCTATATTTGTTAAGATAACTCAAAATGAAAAACACGTTTTCATGGCCACTTTTTCTGCTCTATAATTCAGTGTGATTAAATATTGAGTCTGACGTTTCGGCTTCTGGCGACCATCATCAACTTAATTTTTTTAAATACGGACCTGATATTTTTTCAATTTAATTAAATCCTTTCATCACTCTTAAAACACTATATATCGCCACTTTGATATTTTCCGACGTTTCGTACAGACAATTCCATCACCAGAATATTGCATATTTATTTAACCATAATACGGCCCTGAACTACATTTTTAGGTAAAATGGTAAAAAAAAGAATAAACTTATTACATATTCATAATGTTTTATTGCAACTTATTGATATCTAACAGCGGAAATTACTTTATTAACTGAAACTAACCAGCAGGTACGAATTCAAGGGAGAACTTCATTTAATGTATGGATTGGTATGTGGAGGAACAAAATTATTGGACCTTTCGTTTACGAAGGGACCTTAACTTCCGAACAATATCTAAATTTGATTAGAAATGATGTCTTAGACGCCTAGATAATCAACCTTTGGCAGTATTTCAAGAAATATAGTGGCAGCAAGACGGAGCTCCTGCCCACAATGGAAGGAAAGTAGCTCAATTCCTTTACCATATATTTCCTAATAAATGGTTTTGTAAGATGGCCCGCTAGGAGCCCAGATCTTAGTCCCTAGATTATTTCCTTTGGGGATATCTTAAGAACCGTTTATTTAAAAATGCACCTCACGACCTTTAAGTACTACGACAAAATTTGATAAGGGAAGTCGCTGCCATTCCTGCGAGAACAATTAATCGAGCTGTATTAATAATACAAAGCAAAGCAAGAAAATGCATCGAGGCGGAAGGTTATCTCTTTGAACACTTTTTAATAGTGATTAAATTATGTTTTTTTTTAATATGGGCATCAAGATAGTATTACAAATTGTTTATGTAAGCTGATTTGTTGTCTACCTTTTTGTATCTTATGTGTAATATTCATGAAATTTTCAGTTAATAAAGTAATTTCCGCTATTAGATATCAATGAGTTGCAATAAAAGATTACGAGTATGTAATAAGTTTATTCTTTTTACCTTCTTACCTAAAAATGTAGTTCAGGGCCGTATTATGGTTAAATAAATATGCAATATTCTGGTGACGGAATTTTTGTACGAAACGTCGAGAAAATATCAAAAGTGGCGATATATAGTGTTTGAAGAGTGATGAAAGGATTTACTTAAATTGAAAAACATATCGAGGTCCGTATTTAAAAATTAAGTTGATGATGGTCGCCAGAACCGAAACGTCAGACTCAATATTTAATCACACTGAATTATAGAGCAGAAAAAGTGGCCATGAAAACGTGTTTTCATTTTGAAGTTATCTTAACAAATATAGCCAGGAAACAATAGAAACCAAAATTGAAAATTCCGGTTTTTTCGAATATCTTCGGAAGTACTCGGAATTTTTAAAAAGCAAAACGGCATTTTATTGAGCATCAAATTGCGCAACTTTGCCTTCATTTAACCGATCCTGTATCTCTTACGGTTTCCGAAATCCCAATGATGAGCAGTCGAATTCGAGCCACCTCCGTACATCGTGTGAGACATTCAAAGTTTATTGTGGAAACCTATGCGTCTGTATGTTTTTACAAAAATACTGACCCACATTTTTCGAGGCTCAAATTTCAAGCCAAATTTACTAATGAAAACCGCAATTCGATATCTTGCGTCGTTTACTCGCTACAGAGTGTTTCTTAATTTCTTGCGTTTTCTTTTATCTGTTATAACTTTTAATTTATAATATATTTTTAATTCTGTAATAATATTTTTACAAAACTTTTATGCAGATTGCAGATTTGATTTTAGTTTTCTTTAGGGTGGCACATTTTTGACTTATTTAATTATTTTTGGAAATTTTAAATAAAACACTCCTGTATACATTTTTACTATTAAAATGGTTAAAATTACCGTTTTTAAAATGTGTTAAACTTTATATTTCTTCTCAGCCGTTTCTGAGATATTGCATATTTTAGTCATTTATGACTGATATTGGTTAGATAGTAGGCCATTGAAAAAGTAATTATATTAACGTATATGTACTTTAAACAATCTTATAATAACTTTTTTGTTTTTTTATGGACTGCAATGACGGGAAACCATTTTGAATAAATTAACGCAAATAGGGGTAAAAAATAATCCTATTTTTTTGTTATTTTAAATTATTTTGTTAATATTTTGCCCTAGGAACTTTTAAATCAAATTTTATTAAAACGGTACATATTTATTAAAACGAAATAACCATAAAGTTTTATATTTTAGTAAATTAAAGATAACCATGGAAAACAAATGCCACCTTTTAGCTAAAAGGTTAAATTTCGCTTGTGTTTGTTTTTCATAGCCATCTTTACTTACCTGTACACAAAAAAATAATGGTTGTCTTTTACATAAAATATTTACGTACTGAGAAAATCAGATCAGAATGTTTCTAGAAGCCGAAAATATTAACAAAATAATTTAAAATACCCATAAAACAGAATTATTTTTACCCTTATTTTGCGTTATTTAATTATAAATAAAAATGGTTTCCCGTCATGGCAGTCCATAAAAACAAAGATTACTACACAGATCTGTTTAGGTAAAACATATTTACTTTTTTCATAGCCTACGCTCTAACCAAATTCAGAAATAAATGACAAGAATATGCTAATATCTCAGATACCGCTAAGAAGAAATATAAAGTGTAACATATTTTTGCAAAGATAATTTTTTAATCATTTTAATAGTAAAAACAGGGTGTTCCATTTAAAATTACTTCCGAAATAAATAAATAAATAAATCAAAATGCCCAATCCTAGAGAAAAACTCAAATCCCATGTGCAAGCTGCATGAAAATTTGCTTAACATGTTTTTACAGATTTAAAAAATATTTAAAAAAAAAAGAAGTTATAAAGGATTAAAGAAAACGCAAAAATTAGGAAACACGCTGCAGCGAGTAAACGACGCAAGATAACGAATTGCGGTTTTCACTGATAAATTTGGCTTGAAATTTAAGCCTTGCAAATGGGGGTCAGTTTTTGTAAAACACGTGTTTCCTATTAAAAGCGTCGAATTCGGCCCACCCTGTACACCGATAACTTCGTCAATAGTGGATAGTTTTAAAAAATATATTTTTATGCGAAAAAGTGCACACAAAGTGGTCTCATAAGAAAACCCAGTTAAGATCGCAAAAGACAAAGGTACCAGACTAATTTTTCAGGCAAAGCTGCCTCTAGTAGATATATGCTACCAGAGAGCGCGGTCATATGAACTTTCCGACGGGGTGGCATATCATTAAATGCCCATATTCGCAATTAGGTATGTTTAGGAAAAAAAAATTAATCGGTTACAAAGGATGTGGCATGAAAGGGGGCCATGGCCCCATGCCTTCCCCTTATGACCGCTCCTGTATACTACCTATGCTGGATCTCTAAAGCAATCAAGGTAGAAAGATTCAATGTCAAAATATTTTTATTAGTTATGTCGTTTGTCATATTTAGCTAATAGTTTATTATATTAGATATTTTTAATTTTAATTTATTGTGTAACTGCGTGCTCTATTTTTGTGGGTCTGGTGTTTCCGTTTATATCAACATATACCTATTAGGGGTAGCATTGCCGTTTTGCGCGAAGAGTTTACGTGCGGAAAAAAGGTACCAGTACTGTTTTTGTGTGATAGACACCGAAGACTAAATGTTAATGTACGCCGATGACGACAGATCACATTAGTATTATTGTGCCATGATATGGAAGTCTGGTGTCGAAACAACCATCTTATAATCAACACTAATAAAACTGTATACACGAACTTCTTTATTAAAAACCGTTACCATCAAATTTTGAAATAAATAATAATATTAAATTTTCTGAAACAACCAAATTTTAGGAACCATTTTTGACTCCACAATGTCTTTAAAAATCACGTTGATTATGTCTGCGCAAAATTAAATTTGGCTTTTATCCTTAACTTAAAAAATACACAGGACGAATCAGGGTTGCTGTCTGTGTACTATTCACTGACACAGCCATCTTTCAAATAATATTGTGTCCTGGGGATGTAGTAATGCATCTGAGGAGAGCGTCTGTGGCGCAAAAAACGACCACTGAGGTTAATTTTTAATCTTAAACCGCGTGACAGCTGCAAACCTTTATTTATCCAGAAAAGAATCCACACTTTGCCATATGTGTTTATTTTTAGGTGCGTGACTTATGTAAATTCTAATATGGGACTATTTAGGGAACTCGGAGAGTTAAATCATTACAGCACTAGAAACAGGGACTATTGTAGATGTTCCTTTACGATGAGCCTCTTTTTTCGAAAACTCTCTTTTACGGTTGTCTTACTCTACAACAAGCTTTCAAGAGATTTTGAAATATGCATGGTGGTAAACTCAAGAATGCCGTTAGGCAATTTCTTATTGACAAGGCATTTTACTCGGTTGCAGAGTATATGCGACATTGGACTGTTACTTTGCTTGCGTTTTGATTTGACAATTTCAATATTCTTTTATATGTATATATTTATACAAAATATTAACTTTATTTATAGTAATTATTTATAGCTAAGGTTTCTGTTCATTTGTATTCTTTTTTTTTGTGTTTTTTACAATAATTACACTTTATATATTTATGTGTATATCTATATATTTTTTTATAGTATTTATATTTATATTTATTTACATATTGACACAGTGACCCCTTTGTACCTATTGGTAAAATTTCTAGGGCAATACATTCTATTCTATCTATCTAATATTACAAAAATAAAAGGAGTTAAATAAATACAAAAAAATTAAACCGACTTCAAAAAGGTAAGACCGAAAAGATAAATAAAACCGACTAAAATTTAAAAATAATAAATAAAAATAATAAAAAAAGTCAGGTAATAAGGTCAACTTTTGAAACTATTAAAGATGGATATACCAGGGGTATTTTGTAAAGGCTTTTTTAAATGGTGATTTATTATATATAGAGTGTCCCATAAGAAAAAACATGGGTTGGGTAATTTTTCAAAACTACCCAACGTAAAAAAAAACAATTCAATATTCTACGAAAAAAACTACACAATTAACCTGTTTAATGATTTTCATTATAATTTTAATAGCCAACAAGTTAATAAAAGTTGTAAAAGTGATTAAAATCTGAAAAGTACCCTGTAGTTCAAGATGGATAGCCATGAACTGTGTTGTTTTCTCTCAAAAAAATAGGTTTAAGAGTCTATATTAGATTTTTATTATTCTTTACGGTATTTGAAAATGAAGTACCTTGTGCATCAAATCAACAACAATATGAAATAAAAATGAATAAAAATTATAGTTTGTTGCCCTAATAAACCATAACATTTTTAGCTGAAGAATACAAAGTGATTCAAAAATCGATTACGAAATTTAACGGGGTAATTCAAAAAATTTTAAACAAGTAAAAAGATAATTAAAAATCGACGTTTCGGTGGCAAATCTGCCACCGTTGTCCATTTAAAATGGAATAAAAATATAATATATAAATTTACTTGTTTAAAAAAATTTTTTGGTTTTTAGTACTTTTAATTTTATTTTGGCGTGTACCCAAATAAATACCATCTATTAAATGAATCCGCCAAACTACAGAACATATCTTCAATTGGGGTAATTCAACTTGACAAAATAAGGGAAGAGGTTCATATAATTTTTTCAAAATGTCATTCGTTTTCGAGTTACGCCGTCAAAGTTCCGTTTTTACTTTGGTTTTTTCGCCATATTGCATTTATTTTTAACCAATCAGTTAATATTTGGCACACAAATCGAGCTTTGCAGATTCTAAAATTTTAAAACAAAAGTACTTGTATTAAATATCGCCAGAGAGCACTTTACGACTCAAATTACTTACATCATGAACTTTATTTGAACAGATATCGCAAGCGCCATTTTATAGACAATTAAAACTTAAAAATAAGGTACTCTTTAAAGTCGATAATCCTCACCGTTCAGGCACTAATAACATCAAAGTTTCATCATTTCAATCAAATTACCTACACACACATACAGGGTGTGTGCAGTAACCCAACCGACAGACTTTACCAAACGATTTCAACAAAAAATAATAAAGGTTTCTTTTTAATATTTAACTGCACCGTAGTTTCAAAAACTAAGACGATCTAGGACATATGTTTATAGCTAAAGTTTTCTTCGTATTTTTCTGTTTGTAGAATCGCCCCGTAAAGTTTTGTCGGTTGGGTTACTGGACACCCTGTATATATGTAGGCCTGAACTTGATTGAAATTGATGAAAACTTCTGGTAATGCTATTGGTTGCCTAAACGGTGAGGTTTATCGACTTTAATAAGAGTACCTTGATCTTAGCTCTGATTTTCTATGAACTGGCGTCCTCAAGCTTTGCGATATCTGTCAAAATAAAAAAAGTTATGATGTAAATAAATTTTAAGTTTTAGGTAAAGTGCCCTCTGGCGGTATTTAAAAAATAGTACTTTTGTCTTAAAATTTCAGAATCTGCAAAGCTCGATTTGTTGTTGCCAAATATCAACTGGATTGGTTAAAAAATAAATGCAATATGGCAAAAAAACCAAAATAAAATTGAACTTTAACGGCTTCTAACTCGAAAACGAATGACATTTTGAAAAAAAAATATATGAAGCTCTACTCTTATTTTGTTAAGTAAAATCACCCCCTTAAGTTTCGTGATCGATTTTAGAATCACCCTGTATAACGTTTAAATATAAAAGCAGAGAAATACAAAATTTTGAAATAAGCGTAATATTTAAAAAGTCAATAATAATATAGTGCTACAGAAAACCAAGCTTATAGTATTTCTAAATAATTTATTTGCTAAATCAAGGTGATATATCTCAATTAGACTAATTGGGATATTGTGGCACCTAATATATCAAAGCAGCTTGTTGTGACAATATTAAACGCATCCAGGACAAGACAGTAAAGCCATATGGTGAATCTAATTTTACTTCCGGGCAGAAGCCGGGGCAAGTTAGTTTAATTAAAGGAATTATTTAATAGAAGAATTGAGGGGGCGCGGAAGATATACTATTTAATAAATTCGTAACTTTATTTTAAAAATATTATTACAATTTTTTGTTACAAAAAAGCCACTTTAGTTTCAATAGAAAAAGATTGGGTGGAGATATAGTCATTAAGAGAGATATGGGTACTTTGGTTACCGCCTACGTTCGTTATTTACGTAAGGCGCTATTTAAATACCGCATACGGTATTTAGTGTTTGTTTTTAGAGATATGGAAGACGCCGTATTACGAACGGTTAATTACACCTGTCTGCGAATTTACAAAATCAAAAACAAATGATCCTTTAATGTGCGAATACTAAAGTTTTTCCCGTTATTTCAAACACATTTTACTGTACATTTTTCCACTTTTCCAGATGAATTTTGACTAAGACATTCTCTCAGTAAAGCCAGGTCATTGTCGGCCGAGAATCTTAACCTTTTTTGTTTCTTTTCACCTGCGACATTTATCCCAAAATAAAAAAGCAAGGCTTTATCAAAGATTAGTAGTTTATCTTTACTCTGTGGCTTTATTACCCAAATATTTATAGAAATTGTCGAAATAAATAATATAACCTTATAAAATAAACAAAAAAAATATTGTGCGCATGGCAATTCTATTCGCTATTTTAAATAGCACACGGCGTTATCAGCCCGCAAATTACTCCATGCGGTAACGTTAATACCACCAGCGACGGTAAAAATCGAATCGCGCATAACTTAACTGTCATAATAGCGCTTACGTTAATACCGTATGACGTTACAGCACCACCCATATCTCTCTTTTGTAAACGACAAAGAAATCTTCTTTTTCGAATTTTTGTTTGACCTCCGGACAGTGCGGACGTGCGTAGAAGACTACAAAGTTCTTCCCGGAGTGGCGGCTAGAGGTGTCGTACGAACGTTTTTTACCTTCGGGGATCAAGGAAAGATTCACGCTAAATTGACGGCATCTTTCTTCTGGATCTAAGCGCTGTGAGCGAAGATTCCTATAAGCTGATGGTATCCTGTTTGGTGGTGAACACGAGGTATTTCTCAAATGGTGGGAAATAGATAGGCGTGCCATGGGAACTGTCAGTAGTGAAAGTGAAGGTTATACGTAACACCAGTAGCAGATCTTGGTTTGACAGCTGACAATTTATGCATCGCATCGATTGTTGAATTGTTTGATTTCTTTTGGAATTTCTGGGAGCTACGAGCTCGATTATCCAGATTTTCCGCCGACGAAGCCCTGAAAAGCATAGTCCGGAAGGGAGAGAGTGGTGAGTGGTGGAATTGGACCTGAAGGGACCAAAACCAAGAAAAATAGAGAGAGAGAGAGAGAAATCTTCTTTTTTCGACAGTTAAGAGAAAAACTCCTGCTTTTCGTCCGGGTGATGGCCTGTGCCTTAAAGCGCTGGGTCGTTAGGCGCACAACCGATGCAGACTTGGTTGGATTCCAGGCCAGACCAAAAATTTAGTTATAAAGTTTGGTCAGACATTTAGTGGTTAGCCTAGCAAGAGACGGTTAAAAAAGTGTAAACTTTATCGACGCTGATATCCTGCAAAGACCAAGGCGCCGGAAAGCACTATACCGTGTTTGGTTTGTCGTAAACAGGACATCCGTGGTTCGGAACCCACGTTAAGCTGTAGGTCCCGTCTGGCTGACATTACCCAGACGTAAAACCAGGGTGCACAAAAGTCGTGCGGCTGCAGTGCAGGGTTATCCCAGCCCCTCTAAATCTAGCATCTCCTGTTTTTCATGTCATTTACCTGGACCCTCATCCACTGACTAATTTTGACCTTACAGGACTTGTGGCTGGACCGAATTCATGGAAAATTACTTTTTTCTTAACTGTCGACAAAAAAGATTTGTTTTTCGTTTTTTATTATGACAGTAGTGAATTATTTTTATTTATTTTCTTACGTCTTATTTGCCAACTCTTGGTAAAAGTCGATGATGGTTTCACTTAGTAATACTTTTCAGTGCGGTATCAACGGTAAGATTATATCTTACACTGGTTCATATAGGAGAATGTTGCTTTGCGTATTACTTTTCATTGAACCTGGCACATACATTTTGTTAAGTCCTGTGGGGTAAGCAAAACTATACTTTGGCCCAATAAAATTGTATACCATTAAACAATTTAAAAGACTTTTTCTATTTATATAAAGACATATTTCAACACAAAAAAAAATATAGATTTTACAGTGTCGTCGATAAGGGGTTTAGAGTAAATAATTTCAAAAAGATATACCCTATTCTTAAAATAAGAATATTTTTTAGGTCCAGTTTAGTTCTGAACAAATTTAATTTTCAGCTTATTCATTGAATGTACGTTTTTGCGTAAATAAATACAAACCATTTCTCGGCATGGTCATATCGCTATCTAATTCTACCGTATTTAGTATAGTGGAGACATGGTATGACATGTTAGGAGTACGGCATATCACTTAGTTTGCATTATCAAAAAATTATACAGGGTGATTTATATTGATCACGAAACTTAAGGGGGTGATTCTACTTGACAAAATAAGGGTAGAGCTTCATATAATTTTTTTCAAAATGTCATACGTTTTCGAGTTACAAGCCGTCAAAGTTCAATTTTTATTTTGGTATCCAGTTGATATTTGGCACACAAAACGAGCTTTACAGATTCTAAAATTTTAAAACAAAAGTATTTTTTATACCGCCATAGGGCACTTTACCTAAAACTTAAAATTTATATCATAACATTTTTATTCTGACAGATATCGCAAAGCTGGAGGCGCCATTTTATAGACGATCAAAAACTTAAAAATAAGGTACTCTTTATTAAAGTCGATAAACCTCACCGTTTACGCACCAATAGACATCAAAGTTTTCATCAATTTCAATTAAATTACCTACATACATACAGGGTGTCCAGTAACTCAACCGACAAACTTAACCAAACGATTCTACAACAAAAAAGAAAAACCTTCATATAAACGATATAGTCCTAAACGTCTTAGTTTTTGAACTACGGGGTGTTAAAAATTAATAAAAAAGTGTTTTTTTTTTATTTTTTTAACACACGGTAGTTCAAAAACTAAGACGTTTAGAAAACATATGTTTATATGATTTTTTTTTATTTTTTGTTGTAGAATCGCCCTGTAAAGATTGTCGGTTGAGTTACTGGATACCTTGTATGTATGTAGGTAATTTGATTGAAATTGATATCTATTGGTGCCTAAACGGTAAGGTTTATCGACTTTAATAAAGAGTACCTTATTTTTTAACTTTTTGATTGTCTATAAAATGGCGCCCCAGCTTTACGATATCTGTCAAAGTAAAAAATTTATGATGTAAATAAATTTTAAGTTTTAGGTAAAGTGCCCTCTGGCGGTATTTAAAAAAGTACGTTTGTCTTAAAATTTTAGAATCTGCAAAGCTTGATTTGTGTGCCAAATATGAACTGAATTGGTTAAAAAATAAATGCAATATGGCGAAAAAACCAAAATAAAAATTGAACTTTGACGGCTTGTAACTCGAAAACGAATAACATTTTGAAAAAAATATATGAAGCTCTACCCTTATTTTGTCAAGTAGAATCACTTCCTTAAGTTTCGTAATCGATTTTTTAATCACCCTGTATAAATTAAAAGTGGCCACACTAGTTAATAGATCAATTTTTCACTTAAAAATTAATTTTGCTTTAAAAAATAAATTAGAAAGATGATAATAATTATTGCAGAATTAGGCTTAACACAGGCAAAGCAGTCTTTGTCGAGTCTGCAGCCGAACGCGGAGCCTCCTTTATAGTATTAGGCCTCGGGCACGATAACTAGCGTCAGCGTCGAGCGGCTGCTTTAAAAATTTGTTTTTATTCTTGCATAAAGATTAAAGACAGCGCTCCCACATTTTCCGCTTAACGCTGGCCACTAACGCTGATGCTTAGTATCGTGTCTGAGGCCTTATTATAGCAATCGCGGCTCGCCGACTTGTTTGTTTTACACCGCTTCGACACCGACTCGGCGAATACCGCTTCGTGGGTTTTCAGCTTTAGACATATGACCATGCCATGAAATCGTTTCTATTTATTTATGCAAAAACCGCACATTAAATGAAAATGTCAGAAATTAAATTTGTTAAAAAAAAAAAAATACAAAATGAAAAAGTTATATCAAGAAAAGGAGGTAGCGTACCATTTTTTTCCTAAAAAAATATTTACCCTTAACCCCTCATCGACGTCATTGACAAAAAATGTATTTTTGCTTATATGTTTAAAAATGTTTTTGATGCATACAAATGGTTTTCAAATTTTTAAAAATATCCAAATTGGTTTAAAAGTTATTACAATTGTTTTAATTTTCGACAGCTTGCGGATCACAACTTAAGAACTTTAGGACATAAGTTTATGACAAGCTTTTATAATATTTTTACTATCGAACGACTCCTTAAAGTTTGTCGGTGGAGAAACAGGACAAACAGGTATTAATAGTCCGTGAGCCAGTGACATATTTTCGTGACCAATTTCCTCTCAGTCTTTAACTCGTAAAATGCTTTAAGAGGTACATAAATTGTTGTGAGCGTCATCTGCGGCGACGTTGGTGAAATTGTACACTTTATTGCTACTATTCAAAAATGAACTAATATACAGGGTGTTCCTAAAAAACGCAAGTTTAATATGGATCCTTTTTTTGGAGCACCTTGTACAATTCCACCCTCGGAGACGCAGCTGACGCTTACAACGATTTATGTAGAACCCTCTTAAAGCATTTTACAAGTTATGGACTGGAGTGCGTTCATAAATAAAATGTAAAGTAATCCTTGTACTCTGTAATGGAATCAAAATGACATTTTAAATGTATTACATTGTAAAAGCAATTTTTAAACGCTACTCAGGAAATGAAATGTAAATGTCCCTTGTAACCTGGCATGTAACGGAAAAAAAAGATGTTAATTTTTTATTTATAAACTAATATAAATTACAATTTTTAATATACTATAAATAAATTTATAAACAAATCAATTACTGCAATACATTTTAAAAAAAGCTGATTGATGATATTCTTATCTTGAATTTGAAAAAGTTTGTAGGTATTTTGTGGTTGTTGTTCTGACAACCATAGTAGCATCAGCAAAATATTTTTTTGTTTCTTTTTAAAAACTTTTAAATCTAAAAATTATAAAAATTTCGTTTGTTTCCTATTCTTTTAAGAGACAAATATGAAATGCGCAAAATCGGTAAATTGTTACCGCGCTTGTGAGCACGGTAAGGAATGTAATACAGAGTTACATTCCCCGACCATTTTTAAACGCTGAAAGACAGAAAGCAGTGTGATAAATAACACATTTAGGAACGACCTCTGTAACAGAAATGTAAGAAATGTGTACTTTGTAATGATTTATGAACGTAACCCAGAGAAGTAATAACTGACAAAATTTTGCACCTGGCTGACGGTCTATTAACTGAATTTAAATACTAATTAACTAATATCAGCTAAAACATTCAAAGAGATAGAAAAATCTGCTGTATAAAAGCGTCAGGTCCTATTTCTCTTTGTTCTTACTCCGTTACATGCACTACCACACTTTTAATA
This sequence comes from Listronotus bonariensis, assembly GCA_014170235.1. Lineage (NCBI taxonomy): Eukaryota > Metazoa > Arthropoda > Insecta > Coleoptera > Curculionidae > Listronotus > Listronotus bonariensis. The sequence continues at coordinate 61,423 of JACEGR010002897.1, forward strand.
TTAAAACTTCACGCGGCTCTGCAATCTTTTCAATGGAAAGGCCTTGCCGAGCTGGTCCTTTGCAAAATTTATATATTTTATATTTTTTGCCGACGTGTCAACAACTCTGGTGAAATAAATAGCAAAAACCTGCTGCGCTAGCTCCAATTCGTTTGAATAATATATGAAATGGTTTAGAAATATATAATGGGCCAAGCCGACGGAAGATCTGTGCAAGCTGATACATAAAAACTCAATCTCTATTCACAGGGCTGTAAATTTACCGTTTTGAATTATTTTAAACAAGAAATAATTTGGTGTAATTTATTAAATGTATTTTTTAGCATTGAAGTAAATTGTAACTAAAAAACAGCACTTATTTAAGGTCTGGCCACACATAACTTTAACAAGCCCTAGGTGTAGCTTAGCCGTGCGTCTCGCTTGCGAAATGTAGGAGAAAGCGGGGCAATTTGATATGAAGCTTACAATTTTCACGTCACGGACAAAAAATTAAGGTTCTGAAAAGATCGGATAAAATAATTTTAAAAAACATAATCAGGAATTTATATAATCTCGGAAAACTTGGAACAAGAAAAATACATTTAATAAAATTGCTGTACCTGATTTGTTTAATGTATTGGTTGCGATTTTCTAATACTAGTTGCAAAGCCATATTTTAGGTTGACTCACTTAGTTTTGGAAGATATACATAAGTTTTTGGTTTATGCTGAGTCTCGTATGAAAAACATCGGGACTCAAGTAGTAGATTTCGACGTATTAGGCAGTACGGAATAAATGTTTGATTGATAACTCAGGCGTTTGATTATTGTAGTTTTTAAATAAAAATAATTAAGTTTTTAATATACTAATAATCTGTAATACTACGCTTTAAATATTGGCTGATCTTCCAATAATTGGTGACCAAAAAGGTTAACACAGTTTTACTCGCACATAAAGTTTAGACAAAAAAAACAGTGGTAAGTGGGAAAATCTATTATAGTTAAACAAGAAGCACTAGTTATATTAATAATATATAATAAAATGAACTCAGCTTTAAAAAATGTATTTAGTAATTTAAGGGCATAAAAATGTTAAAGTTTTCTGAATCAATCTGCCTCACTTTCGCTTACCATTATTTACAATGTCCTTTTAATTAAATACCGTTAAGATTGGATATATGCAGGTCATATCAGCTAGAAACGTTTAAATTGACTTTAAGTGTGTTGAACATTAGCAGGTAGAAGATTAGACAAATCATGCCTGCATGTAAACATTCCGAATAAGATGACACACCTGGTCTCGCTTTTTTGTTGCTTTAGACATTTTCTTTTTCACGTATTGGCAAAAATTCACAACTTTTGTACATTTTTAAGTAGCACGACCTGTATTCTTAGAATTTATTAAAACCAGAACGTTTAGAGTATAATTGTTAATAAATCTAAATATAATTATTAGAAAATTATTACCCAGAGTAGTAAATACATTAGAAACAAAATACAGGGTGTAATTTAATTGAAGGCTAAAATTACAAGGAATGATTTCCTAGCTTATTTGAGAAAGAAAAGTTCATATGAACATATGTCCTTAAGGTCTTAACTTTTGAAATACAGGGTGTTAAAATTTTTAAAAACCAAAAAATTTTGAAAGCACCTATTTTAGTAAAAACTGTTAGACTGGATACAAACCCCATTCAAATAAGTACCTATTATTTTTGTTACATAATTGCTAATTTTTTAAAAATTTATGAAACCGAATTAAAAAAAAAAAAGATCCCGCAATGCTTCTTTTATGGTCTAAAAATATGAAATTAAGTAAATTTATTTTTTTCTCTTAAACTAAACAAAATATGGAATTTAATTATTAAACATAAAAGCAGTATTTTTATTTGCTTAACCTAAAGAAAGCACACAAATTTTACACACATTAACACAGTCAGTGGCGTACCGTTTTTTTGTTGAAAATATTCCTTTAGTTGCATCTCGAAACCCCACTGGACTTATTTAATGTAATTCAGTTAGTTATAAATAACCTTCTTAATGTCATAAATAATATTGCCAAATTAAAACAAAATTGGTTAAAGAACAGTTAGGATATTAAAAAAATATTTTTTTTTTAAATTTTAACACCGTGTATTTTAAAAGTCAAGACGTTTGGGAGATAATATATTTATATGAACTTTTCTTTTTAAAAATAAGGTAAAGAATCATACCATTTAGCCATCAATTTAATTACACCCGGTATAGGATAGGACTGATTAAGCTAACACACAAAAGATGAGAAAAAAATTACAAAATATGTTAACATTTCTTTAAAAGAATTTCCATTTATTCCATCCCTTTGATTAGACTTTTTTTTGGCAGGGTAAGCTCTATTACTGTGTTTGTAAAAAATTAGTTATTCTGTGGTAAAAAAGCAAAAAAGAAAAGGCTTCATAAATGAGAACGTAGTCTACTTAGCGGGGGTCCTAATTTAAAACCATCACACTTCTTTTGTTTTGCAAGAGAAAATGAAGGTATAAAAGTGAATTATGAGCGTAAACATAGCTCTATAATTTAAAAAATTGGCTCGAGCTTTAAGTAAACAAACTTTACTGCAACAACAGCATGGCCTTAATTTAAAATTAATATCTCGATCAGTGCAAATATTTATCGTATCGTTTTATTGTGAATGAGCTTCATTAATAGTACAAAATTTAGTGAATTAATAAATTCTTATGCTAGTACAGGATGTCCGGATTTCGTTGATATTGCAGGGTATTTATACTAAGTGACATAGAAATCCGAACACCCAGTTTAAATGGTTTTATTTTAATGAAATTTGGTGAATTTGTTTATCTTACTGTAAATAACAATTGATAAAATTTTCAGCCTTATCAGTTCGACATTCCGGTTTTTATACTGTTTTTTTTTTTAATTCACTAACGATCTAAAAATGAATATTGCAGCCGCAGTAAAGATCCAAATTTGGCGGATTTTGGTTGTTGACATTCTTTACGATTGGTTACGATGCCTAGAGTACGAAGACTTGTACGATTTCGCCAACTTAGTGAGTTTGATAGGGGCCGTATAGTGGGACTTCGAGAAGCTGGACTTTCTTTTCGGGAAATTGCAGTTAGAGTGCAAAGAAGTGTAGACACTGTGATTAGGTGTTGTCAGGCATGGCTTCAAGAAGGCCGTACGCAAAGAGCAAGGGGCACTGGACGCCGCCGTAGAACTACAGACCGTGAAGATCGCCGTCTAAGATTATTGGCCTTAAGGGACCGTTTCTCCACTACCAGGTCCACTGCAAATGAATGGTTTGCAGAACACGGAAGACCTATTGGCATGCGAAGTGTTTACCGACGAATGAGAAGTTTTCGCCTGTTTTCATACCGGCCACACTGGGTCCTCCCTTTAACTCGAGAACACCGACGTAATCGCCTTGAGTGGTGCAGACAACGGTCACTCTGGGATCAGGAATGGAACAGTATTGTCTTTAGTGACGAGTCTCGATTTTGTTTAGGCATGCACGATGGTCGAGCCAGGGTTAGAAGGCGACGTGGTGAAAGGAGGAATCCACAGTTTTTGTTGAAAGACATGTTCATCACACTGTTGGAGTTATGGTTTGGGGTACTATAGCTTATGGCTCCAGGTCACCTTTAATCTTCATCAGAGGTAACATGAACGCGCAGCGTTATATCCAAGAAGTTCTAGAACCCCATCTTTTACCCTATCTTGACACTCTGGCAAATCCAACTTTCCAACAAGATAATGCCCGACCACATGTTGCAAGAGTCACAATAGACTTCTTTCAACGTAATGATGTCACATTGTTACCATGGCCACCAAGATCTCCCGACTTATCCCCAATTGAGCACGTGTGGGATATGATGGGTAGGAGATTGCTCAATTTGCAACGTCCTCCTCAGACTCTAGAAGCACTTCGAGAAGAGTTGGTGGTTGCCTGGAATGAGATACCACAGGAGGACATTGACCACCTGATCAGAAGCATGCCTAGGCGCGTTGGAGAATGCGTAACACATCGGGGTGCATCCACACATTATTAAAGGTAAAGGGCTTTAAACCAATGCAATCATTTTGACATTTTTATCATTTACTTATTATGCTTCATTAAGTACTTATACAAAATTTTATTAAAATAAAACCATTTAAACTGGGTGTTCAGATTTCTATGTCACTTAGTATATTATACCTGTTGACAACGAGACCACTTTACGGCTGTCATTTTTTAATTTCTTTATGCATACTGACGAAACCTGATACGATTATTAGAATGACGAAAAGTAATTTTTGGGTGTATATGATATGCTTTTACTACTTCCAGTTTTACACGGAAATGACAGAAACTTTTGATTTTTGAATGGGACACTCCTGTATATTTTTTGTTTTTTGGATTCTTCTAGATCATTTTTAGTCAGAATACAATATTTGTAAAACAAATTTTGGTCAAATTTTATTTTTAAATTAATTTTTTATGTTTCACCTAGAGTGCCATGATCATTATAAAATTACTCCTTATACTTAACTTACTTTCAGAAAAATAAGAAATCGATTTTATCTCTTTAAACTTTTTTACTAGAGGGCTCTTAAATTCATTTTTTAGTTTTTTACCCTAGCTCAAAACCAAAATAGGACCATATCACTTTCATAAAATTTCTAAATGCAGTATTTCACAGCGAATCTAACGATGTAGAACACTAACGACACTTTACTTCATCTTCTATTAAAAAACAACATTTATTTTGTAGAAAATGATCTTTTTAATAGTTGCCACAAAAACAGAAACTTGTTGTAAACAGAATATGTTGTAAAAACTATATGTTTTTATTTTTAAACTTTTACGAAACACAAGCAATTGTTTTACAACATATTCTATTAGTTTCTGTTTTCATGGCAAACCACTGACAACTACAGCGTACGCACATTATAGTATCAAAAAGATCATTTTCCTACATAATAATGTTATTTTTTAAAAAAGAGAATGAAGAAAGTGTACGTAGTGTTGATACATACGTTGGATTCCCTGTGAAATACTTACATTTAGAAATTTTATAAGTGATATGGTCCTATTTTAGTTTTGAGCTAAGGTAAAGACTAAAGATGAATTTTAGAACCCTCTAGTAAAAAGTTTAAAAAGATAAAATCGATTTTACTTTTTCTGAAAGTAAGTTAAGTAGTAAGAAGTGATTCTATAATGATAATGGCATCAAGAATTAATTTAATTTTAAAAATAAAATTTGCATTTGTTTAAAATCTATGATCCCAAATTCTGCAGTCCCAAGCTAAAAATTAAAGGTGTCATTTGAATCATATCAGTGGCTAAATATCGCCTAATACGATGGTATAATTTAAAAAATTGAAGCTACGAGTTTTAAGTAAACAAACTTTTACTGCAAACAACAGCGTGGCGCTTAATTTAAAATTAATATCTCGATCAGTGCAAATATTTATCGTAACATCGTTTTATTAGAATGAGCTTCATTAATAGTACACACAATTTAGTGAATTAATAAATTCTTATGCTAGTGCACAGGATGTCCGGATTTCAATTGCCAGATTAGTTTATATTTATAAGGTTGTGACATATCCTCAACTTTTAGGCGGTTCGAGATCGGGACGCAAGGAAGGGCACCCACGGAGAAAAGTTCGGCAAGAATGGGTAAAATCAAAGCTGATGATCAACTCCAGTGGCGTCTAGAATTTGTGTATTTCATTTTGCACTGTTTCTCGGAAGTGGACACTTGTTAAATAGTTGCAACTCAAAAAATATTTTTTATTTAAAGTGAAAGCAATTTACAACTTAATAATAATTAAAAATCTGTTTGGTAAGAACGCGCAAAAGCAATATGGCCGAATGTCGCGACTCTATATTGACCGACTTTGGAAATTGCAGGGTATTTATTATACCTGGTGACAACAAAGGTCACTTGCTGGCTGTCATCTTTTTATTTCTTTATGGATACCGACGAAAACCTGTAGGATTATTAGACTAACAAAGTCATTTTAGGTGTACATGATAGACTTTTACAACTTCCGGTTTTACCGGAAATAAGGGGGAACTTTTGATTTTTAAATGGGGCACCCTGTGTATTTTTTGTTTTTGATTTTTTCAGAATCATTTTTGGTCGGAACACAATATTTTAAAACAAATTTTGGTCAAATTTTGTTTTTAAATTAAATTTTTTATTTTTCATCTAGAGTGCCATGATCATTATAAAATCCTTATACTTAACTTACTTTCAGAAAATACAAAATCGATTTTATCTCTTAAACTTTTTTACTAGAGGTTCTAAAATTCATTTTTTTAGTTTTTACCTTAGCTCAAAAACAAAATAGGACCATAATATGACTTTCATAAAATTCTAAATGCAGTATTTCACAGCGAATCCAACGATGTACAACACTACGACACTTTCTTCATCTACTTTTAAAAAATAAACATTATTATGTATGGAAATCGATTTTATCTATAAACCTTTATTAGAGGGCTCTAAACCTTTTGTTTATTTTCATACCCTATCCCAAACCAAAAAAATATCCCTTTCACAATATTTCTAAAAGCAGTATTAAAGCGAATCCTACGATGTATAATAGTACACTTTACTTTATTTCGGTTTAAAAAACAACATTTATTTTGTAGGTTAATGATCTTTTGATATGTACACCTTTGCACATGCGCAGTTCTTATAAAAGTTAGCATTTTCATTTAAAACCCAATATAGTGTTGGCAACATTGACAAAATTTGCAGTATTTTAATAAATATAGTGGTTGCAACACTGAAAACGTTTACCTATACAGTGACAGGACCACACTCATCCTAATTTAATTTATAATTTGGGATTTCCCGATCGTAAAATCCAGGTAAAATTGACGCCGTCGGCTGCCCAAATCAATCTCCCATCTACGGTCGACCGTTATCAGGTATAGTTATTTGGTATTTGGTGTTTCATTTGTGCGTTGTGAGTAATTCTTGGTGTTTTTAACTTTTGTTTAATTTAAGTTTTGCATAACCAAAACTAAATAATGAGTAAGTAGCAAATTTTCTGTTTTAAATAATACTCTTTATTGCCATGCAGTCAATTTTTAGAGATCAATAAATCCATTATTTTTTGAAATAGTCATGGTTTGGGTTAATTTTTTTAAACGGGAAAAATTGTATTTAAGGATTATAGAAAAATATACATGGCGTTCCATTTAAAATAACAAACTTGCCCTATATACGAAAATTGGCCGTTTTCGTAAGAAATAAATGTCACAACCAAATGGCAAGGTTATAAAAAGAAACATTAAAAAAATCTAAGGCTTTCTGCGAACACCGCATTTTGATAATTTTATTTGTTCTAAAATTATTCGCGGTCAAAATGGGTTAAAATATAGTCGGACACCCTGTATTAGCATTTGACTGATGCATTTATAATCACACAAAATAAAATATGGCAGTTTAATCAAAATAATTTGACATACTTTCAAGTTATAACACGTAGCCATAAGCAATTTCGTCGACAATATCACGAAGTGGCGTATCTCAAAAAGTAGAAAAATTGACTAGAGCTGATGTAATTGCTTAAAAAAGTTGCTTCTTAATATTACAAATTGGCATACGTTAGATTTTGATATCTTTAAAAGTTATAGAAATATAATACTAAGCCATTATGGGTCCATTACCAATTTTAATATTTGTATTTCGCGTTTTTTTGTGGTTTCAATTACAAATATGAGGTCAGTTTAGCCCTAACCCCAAAAATAAACAATTTCAATGGCATTACACGCCAAATTTAACTGAACGACAACTGCTACGGCAACGGGAGCGAAATATCAGTTTATGAATTGAGATTTATTCCTTAAACAAGTTACACCAAAACTAATTGCTTTATGATTAAAAATACCAACCATTCAGTTTTGTTGTGTCAAGGTAGTGTTAAGAAGATAATAATGCGGAAAAATTCGTGAAGGTTTGAGGTTGAGTCAAAGTGGGTCCTCATAAATCAAAAATAAGGAAAAAACGGAATTTGAATTGAGATCAGTTTCTTCAAGCCTCCCGTTTGCTTAATTTCAATAAAATCGGCGATACGACCGAAAAATAAAAATTATACAACAAAAATAGTCCCAATATAAAACCGGTTTACTTTTTGGGACTGCTAAATACGAATACAGACTTAAAATAAAATATTTAAATATGTATACCTAGAAACAAAATTACTTGGTATATTTTCTTTATAAATGAATCTATATACAAAATGCCAAACCCAGTCCTGTTGTTTGTTTTTCCGCTAGTCAGAATTTTTTTTACTGCGCATGCCCACGAAGGGGACTGCGCAGTGCCCAGGCAGGGAGTTATTATGATTTTCGCTGCAATCATCCATATTTATTTTTCGCAGTGGCGGAACCAGTTTTCTTTTTTGGGCGATACCCGGCGGAAAGATTTGGAGGGTGGGCAGCAGTATTTGCAAGTGCAATCAGGGTCGCAATTCAGGGACCTGGGGAGGGAGGGGAAGAGCTCTTAGCCTCCGTAAGACGGCCGATTAGTCCCCAAAATAAATGATAATTTATAATATATTAGTCTTTTCGACATATATGCTACTAAAAATGCGAAAATGCTACCACAAATTTCTAAAGCTAAAATATAGATCGTCATATTTAGGCTTTAAAAATTTAGCATTTTTCCGCACTTTTAGAACTCACCCAACTTACCTGTGTCTAAAAGAGTGGATAATTTTAAAGATACAGGGTGTCAAAAGCTTAATATGGTTTTAGTTTTTATAAATAATTTGGTTAATATTAGGTTTATTGCGACAATATTCAGCTAGAGAAGTTTTGGGAAGTTTAAAATTAAAATCTTCTTTAACTTTTATTGTAAAGTTCAGAAGGCGCCACCTGCGATATCTTGCAGGCATTCAAAACAAAAGAACTGTTCTGTGCAACTCTGTTTTTAGTTTAAGATAATATTTTCTAATATTTTAACATATTTTACCTTAAAACGGTATACATGGTAAAAGTTGACTCAAAGAAGCTGATTTTGGAATATTTGGATTTAAAAATTCACTTTCTGTATGAAAGTCTAGGCTATACAGGGTGTTTAAGAAGAAGATGCTGATTTTTAGGACTGTAAATCATTAGGTGATATTAAGAAAAAAGTTCCAATAAATCTATGTCATAAATGTCTTATCTTTGAGATACAGAGTGGTAAAAAGGTGTTTTTTTAACTTTACCACCCTGTATCTTAAAAGTTAACCCATTAAAAACATATTTAAACTTTTATTCTTAAAATCACCTAAGAATTCACACTTTTAAAGATAAGCATTTTATTCTGAAACACCCTGTATAGTTTAGACCTGGCCATACAGTAAGTAATTTTTTTGAATCTAGATATCTGAAAACGGCTGCTGAAATCAGATTTTTCTACGTAAACTTTTAGGTAAAAAAATAAAGAATTAAAATTTTATCTAAAGAGTAACATACAGAATGGCTTAAAAACTTATTTCATTGGTTTAAATTTGTTGATGAAATACCGTAGATGGCGCCCTCTAAATTTTACAATAAAGATTAAAAGCCCAATAATATCTTTTACCAGTACACCTATTATATAACAAAATTATTAAGAAAAAACCTAAACCAGATTGTTTGAGATTTAGACTAAGGTATGTAAGAGAGCTTATACAGGGGGCTTCCACCAAAAATCTTGGCGCCACTAGAAAGGAAACAAAATTTTCAATTTTTTTGTAGAGAAAAAAAAAGCTCCCCACACCTATTTTTAATGTTTGTTCTTTCATTATTTAATTTATAAAATTAAATAAGAGAAACTCCCACGTATTGGAAAAGCAAAAACATAAGGTCCTTACTTCTCACTTTTTAATTCCATGATCACCCCTCACCCCTCGGACCAGCCCCTGAGGGGAGAACCATATCGTATCAAACGCCCAAAATGCCCCATATTTGCCATTACATATGTATGAAATAGAAAGGATGTAGCATTAAAGGGGAGCGCATGACCCCCATGCCCCCTCCCTTATGACCACACCCTGCCTCCGTCACTTAATAAGTTATATTTATGATTACTTGTCCCTATAAATGGTAAAAACTCAAAGTTAAGGGGGTATTAATGGGGTAACGCCTAATCAAAACTTTATGTGTACGATTCATTTTTAAAAAGTTAAGTTACATAAACATATCGACCAGAGAAAAATCCAAATATTTGATTTTTGCATTTTTGTGATGAAACAAACGGATTTTGGGAAAATTGTTTGCTTATTAGCCTATGAAAACCCAAAAATGACTTATTTTAATTCCACTCTTAGTGATATAGGTACCCTATTCTGTTTAATAAATGACATTTATTTTGTATTTTTTTAATAAGCTGACGGAAGAAAATTCAAAATTGTTTAAAATATTTTAGATAGGATATTTTATTTTCTATTTAAATTTAAGACCAAAATCCTAATTCTCGCTTTCTAATAACATAGCGCCACATAATATTAATTTTTAATATTGCGACCATAGATCATTTATTCAAGAATTCCGTGATTTGGATATTTTCTTTTCTTGGGGCCCAGTCGCGTTTCTTTGTTTTTGGTTCATAAGCTGGTTGGGCGAACGGTAGGGCAAGGACAATTTAGATTGGGCGCTCGCCCCACTGGGCTCACCCCTAGCGCCGCCACTGCTCGCCAGACAGTTTTGACAATTCCAACTCCTTGGCAGACAAACATTTTGAGGTGGCCTAATGGTCTGAAGAAGCTCAATTTCTGTTGTTTAACAAGATATAATAAAAAGTCTTATATAGTGTTGAAGGGTTTTTAAATAGACATCTTTCTAAAAATATTTTAATGTATACAGAGTATCCCAAAAACAACTTTTTAAAAAGTTAACCTTTACAGCAATACATTTTTTTGGACACTCTGTATACATCAAAATATGTTTTGAGGGATGACCATTTAAAAACCCTACAACTTTATTTAGATCTTTTTGCTATTTCTAAGCAACGTGGAGCGCGGCCATAACTTGGATGGATGACCGCCGACCAGGCACCCGGTGATCGGGGCTCAGTGGACGGACCGAGCAGCAAACATCCAAGTTATGGAATAAATAGGTGTGTGAATGAGAAGGAGTAGGGTCAAGGCACAATAAGCCTTTGCAGCAAAGGCTGCAGCGCACCACCTAGTGGGGCGGTGGTAGCACCTAGGTGGAAGACCCGAAAGGGCGAAAAAAAGAATTATTGATCCGGACTATTGGGATTCCTCAAAATGTTTGTTTGCCAAAGGGTTAAAACTGTCAAAACGGTATACAGTATGTCCCAGGATAGGTGTTACAAGAGAACAAATGGACCAAAAATTTTTATATTTTTAAACATTCTTTGGGAAAACTGGTCGTATTGTCCAAAACTGGTAAATACAAAATTTTACTCCGATTGGTAAATATACATGGTGAGTTATAACTAAAAATATGAAAAATGACCAAGAGTAAAGTACCTTTCTTTTTAAAAATAAGACAAAATTTTATAAGTAGGAAATGTTGTTAAGAATTAAATTTTATGTCAAAATTTAAAGTTAAAGAATTGAAGTAAAAACATTATTTTGGTCAAGTTTTTACAATATGCATTAAGAGTTTTTAAAATACTTGCCTTAGTGCATCGAATTTTTAAAAATATTTTGAAATTATTATTATAATTATTTTAATTTTGGCCATTAATTAGGTTTTAATGCGTAACGTAATAAAATTGACAATTACATTTTTTTACTCTCATGCTCTAACTTCAAATTTTGACATAAAATTCAATTCTCTACAACATTCACTTATACAATTTAGTTTTATTTTAAAAAACAAAAGTAGGTGATTCCTGGGCATTTTTCATATTTTTAGTTATAACTCAGGGCGAGTATAGTATAATACCAATTGAGGTAAAATTTTATATTTATGAATTTTAGACCATGCGACCAGTTGTCCCAAGATTGTTTTAAAAATCAAAAATATTTGGTTCATTTGTCCTCTTGTAACACCTATCCTGGGACACACTGTATAAACAAAAATATGGCCAAGACGTATTTTTATTTATTTATTTTTAATTACAAGTGTTATTCGGAAAAAAATAAAAAAATAGGCATAGAAAAGATTCTAAAAGAGCAGGAAAGTCTAGTAAGGAAGTTCTTTATTCCCGGAATTGTAGGTCCCATATTTCTAATTTTTTTTGACGTTGAAAATTGGTTATTTGCTGCGGTTTTAGCATACATAGGTTGCCATTTGATATATAGGGACTGTCACCGTTATTAGGCTGTATGTGCCTAAATAAGAAAGGCTCCACAAAGCGCAAAATTTATAAATCAATTAATAAAACCTATATACCGCCTTTCATGAAAACCAAAACCCGTAAAAAACTAATAACTATTAAATGAATAACTTTTTGAATAATATTAATACAACTTATATTATCGCAGAATCATATTTTTTAAAGTGTCTAGATGACACTAGAATTTTTTTAAATTTTCAAATTATTATTTATTTGCACAAAAATATTTAAAACCTATGCCCACTACAGTGGCGGATCGCGCATGCCAAAATAGTCTAGCGAAAGCTTATTTTCAATGTTAAATAATAAGTACATATAGGAGCCAAAATTTCTGATATCAATAACTTTTTGCTTTTAAATTTCCTGGTTTTTAAAAAACTTTTATAATATTTAGGCTTCTCTTATACTTTTTGAGATTTTGCCAAAAACTGGACAGCTATTTAAAAAAAAATTATAAAACAAGTCTTTTTTAAATGCCATTCCGAATCGTTTAAGCCAACAACGATATTTTTGGGAGACTTGTAATTATTATTTGCAGGAAATCAACTTATTCGAGTAGACTGGTAACAAAATAGCAGGAAATATTAATTTATTTCGGTAAAATTATTTGTAAACTTTTACATTTAATTATGCTAAATTTTATATTTTGCCTATAAAAACTTACAAGTATAGGTGTGCGTTTATTAAATACGAAAATACTGATTACATATTCTCGGCTTCAAATTTTATTGTTTTGATATTTTAAATACTTTAAAACTTAGACGATAAATATTAAAAATTTAATTGCAAAATAATAATTAGACAATTTTCTATTTTGCAATTAGGATTAAAATGAACAACGTTTAAAATGAACAGTTTTTTTTAACATGTAAATTTACAAAATTTTAACTAAACTGGTTTAGTTCAGAAGTTAAATGTCAATTCATTAAGCTTTGGTATTTGGTGCCCGCCAAGGCTCTACGATTCAAACTTCATATTCTCCCATTGCTTTTACCCATGTTAGGGAGGCGCGCTTGTGGCTGCTCCGGTTGTATCGGCAAGCGTCGATCTCCGGAGTTAAGCAGTGAAGTGCGCGCCCATAACTTGGATGGGTGACCGGCATTGTGGGTTTTGGGCAACGGCACGCGGTGTTCTGCTCGGGGTGAACAAACGGACCGAGCAACAACCATCCAAGTTATGGAATGAATGGTGTGTGAATGGGAAGGAGTAGGGGTCAAGGTACAATAAGCCTTCAGGCTGCAGTGCACCACCTAGGGGGCGGTCGTCGGGCCTGGGTGGGATGACCCCGAAAGGGCGAAAAAAAACCCATGTTGGGAGCACGCACTGACAAACTTTCAGGTTTACCCCATCATAAACAATGATTTAATGTATTTTTGCATATAATACAGGGTGTCCCACCGGGAACTGCTGTAATCAATTTCTCGAGAAATCTGTTTAATCAGACTCCACAAGCTTGAAACTGTCCCTTGGTATATCTTGCCGCTTTAGGATTTTCTTCACCCAGCCTTGCAAACCGTCAGACGACAAAGGGCTTCGCAGTAGCACCATACGTGTTCTGCGGTTTCTTCCTCTCCTGGCGGAACCTACATAGGTTTTCTTCTGCCAGGGCCCAGTCCCCAGGTGTTTATTCAGTCTGCAATGACCTGTCAGTTGACCCACTATTATTCTTACTGCCTTCCGGTTATAATTCAGAAGGTCTATCGTAAGTCTGGCGAGTAAGCCTTGATGAACACTTTCTGCCTGACGCTGTCCTGGTGTTCTCCTCCACAGTCTTGTGATTCCCTCATAATCCATGATCTAATGGATGACCTTACCTGGCATGAGGAATACCACAGTAGGCCAGGACCTACCATTGTCCACCAGCCCCCTCAGCACCTTGGTATCAGCTTCTTCATTGCCTTCGTGGCCTTCGTGTCCTGGTACCCAGCTGGTTAACGTTGGACGCACCCACCTCTTCCAGGGCAATTACGCAGTCCACGCCAGCTTGGAGCTGTTTGCATGACTGAGTGCCCTGATGGCTGCCTGGCTGTCGATGATTACTATGGTTTTATCCTCAGCTCCTTCTGACAAATAGGCTTTGAAAAAGTTTGAAATTTGTGTTATAATATAAAGATAGTGGGGACATACAACTAAAATATTTTGCCAGTTCTACTACTTTTGGTTATACGGGAAGTTAATGCCAACATCCCCATTTTCAATGAGACACCCTATATATTATTTATTTTTAGATACCGCGTTAAATTCTAAACATAATTTGTATGGTGTTCTGTTTGATTTTTAAACTATCGGCTATCAATATTTATTAATAATGTTTGTAACATGAAAATAAGGAGTTATCAAAATTACACAAAAACTAAAAGTCCTATTTTTTTACGATAAAGAAAATTCTGAAGAAAACAACTATTTCGCTATATACAGAACAAATCCTTGTTGCTAATATAGTTCCCAATCGTGGTCCCTCTCTCAACCGCATGCAAGTTACCACATTTAGATTAAGTTATATTGACTAAGTTATATTGACTAATTTCAATACATTTAATTTGTTTTATCGATTTGTCAGCATGATAGTTGTGTCTAAATTTGCAATATACTTGGTATTTTTATCGTAAAATAGGCGATAAAATTCTTGAAATATCTGTGCCTGTAGGGAAAATATACTCCTTGTATTCTGTGGTGACCTAAAAGTAGAGACTAATTTCTAGTTAAATTAATATTTTATTTTCAGTAAATATAATTTGAGGGCCTAAATTTTTATTCTCTTCTATTTTCCATTCGTTTTAGTAAAATATTTTTAGGCTGTGTATTTGTTTTTTACTAGTACATATATAACTGGTAAAAATCTAAATAGGTGGCAAAATGAGTAGAGAAACCTCATCGGTACAGCCTGATGAAAATTTAGAAAAGGCCAAACTCGATTTAAAATGTCTAGTTGCGCGGCGAGGTCAAATAAAAGGCCAAATTACACGATTTAATAATTGACTTATACCCTGACAAACAAATTTGTAAGCAGCAACAAATTTTTAGATTACACTAGATTTTTACCTAGAAAAATCAAGTGTAAAAGCTGGCGTGAGCGGTTTTTGTAAGTTAACCGATTTCTAATCTTTCTTGACTTTCGGTTTAAAATTTGTTGCTGACTCTTTACACCCGGACAAACAATATTGTAAGCAGCAAAAAATTTTAAAATTAACTTTTACCTAG
This sequence comes from Listronotus bonariensis, assembly GCA_014170235.1. NCBI lineage: Eukaryota > Metazoa > Arthropoda > Insecta > Coleoptera > Curculionidae > Listronotus > Listronotus bonariensis. The sequence continues at coordinate 76,880 of JACEGR010002897.1, forward strand.
AAAATTTGAGTGTAAAGCTGGCGTAAGCGGTTTTTGTGAGTTAACCTATTTCTAATTTTTCTTGACTTTCGGTTTATAATTTGTTGCTGACTTTTTACACTTTGCCTAGCAATTTTGTAAGCAGCAACAATGTTTGTGGAATAACATTTACCTAGAAAAATCGAGTGTAAAGCTGGCATGATCGGTTTTTGTGAGCTAACAGATTTCTTATCTTTCTTGACTTTTGGTTTTAATTTGTTGCTGACTTTTTACATCTTGATAAACAATTTCGTAAGCAGCACCAAATGTTAATTTAACTTTTACCTAGAAAAATCGAGTGTAAAGCTGGCGTGAGCGGCTTTGTGAGTTAACCGATTTCTTATCTTTCTTTACTTTCAGTTTATAATTTGTTGCTGACTCTTTACACCTTGACAAACAATTTCGTGAGCAGCAACAAATTTTTAGATTAACTTTTACCTAGAAAAATCGGTAATAAAGCTGGCGTGAGCGGTTTTTGTTAGTTAACCTATTTCTAATCTTTCTTAATTTTAGTTTTATAATTCGTTGCTAACTCCTTACAACTTTACAAACAATTTCGTGAGAAGCAACAAATTCTTTAGATTAACTTTTACCCATAAATATCGGGTGTAAAACTGGCGTGAGCGGTTTTTGTAAGTTAACCGATTTCTAATCTTTTTGACTTCTGGGTTATAATTTGTTGCTGACTCTTTACACTTTGACAAACAATTTTGTAAGCAGCAACGGATTGTTAGACTAACTTTTACCTAGAAAAGTCGAGTGTAAAGCTGGCGTGAGCGGTTTTTGTGAGTTAACCAATTTCTAATTTTCTCTTGACTTTTGGTTTACAACTTTTTTAGATTAACTTTTATTTAGAAAAGTCGAGTTTAAAGTAGCGTGAGCGGTTTTTGTGAGTTAACCGATTTTTAATCCTTCTTTACTTCTGGTTTTAATTTGTTGCTTACTCTTTACACCTTGACAAACAATTTCTTAAGCAGCAACACATTTTTAGATTAACTTTTACCTAGAAAATCGAGCATAAGTCTGGCGTAAGCGATTTTTGTAGGTTAACCAATTTTCAATCATTCTTTACCTTTGGTTTATAATTTGTTGCTAACTCTTTTTTACACCCTAACAAACAATTTCGTAAGCAGCAACAGATTTCTAGATTAACTCTCACCTAGAAAAATCGAGAGTAAAGCTGGCGTGAGCGGTTTCTTTAGTTGACCGGATTTCTAATCTTTTCTTTACTATTGGTTTATAATTTGTTTAGAAAATTGATGGTTAGGTAAGGCTTGGCAAACGTCATTTTTGACATGCACAATTTCACAACACTACACATATTTTTTATCACCTATAAATAGTCCATGCAAAAATACCCTTAGATATTGAGTTTTATTAAAAATATGCTTAATATAGAAAAATTATCAAAATAATTTTTTTTTTTACTTTGATACCCTGTATCCTGTATCTCCGTTATCATCACTTCTTTGAATATACGTATGTTTGGTTAAAATCCTCTCAATATTTTAGCAGCTGAAACTCTGTAGTGCCAAATTTATTAGCGGACACCCAGTATAAAAGTCAGAAGCCGAAACCCCTTACTTCAATTATAATTTTAGACAAATACCACATTATGCTGACGATTTATAATTAAGAAAGTCAATTTAAGCTGGCTTGATTAAACAGTTACCGTGTGTTAACGAGGTTTTCCCCAAACTCAAAACACTTCTTGTCCGTTTTGGTAATACAAGTCATTGACATAACCTAGCTTACAGAAAATCATTTTGAGAAAACAAGCAGATCCCATCTATATATCTTATTCAACACGGCATATACGGAAACTGGGCCCATCACCATTGGAACGTCAATGGCATTACGAATAGTGAGTTGTTGTAAAACAAACAATATTTAAGAAAAAAATACAAAAAACTAATACTAAAACAAGTAAAACAAAAAAAAAAAAAAAATAAAAATTAAAACCCTATCAAGGACCAAAAAAGAAGCAGAGAAATGCATGTTGAGGGACGTCGGCGAAACCGCAATACCACACGTTACTGATAAAAAAACGAAAAATGAGGTTTTGCGCACCAATAATGCGCTCAATTTTGTGCTGCAAATCTCTTTAAGATATTCTTTCTTATATTCACGATATTTTAACATAACCTAATACTTACCATTTTTAAACAAAATATATTAGGTAAGCACGCAAAAGATGACTTTGGGGGATGGACCAAAGGGCCGTAGCCACATATAAAAAAAAGAACGGGTTTAGGCGACAACCAAAAAAAAAATTCACACTTTGAGGAGGGAGGAGGGGGAAAAACAATTCCCCTCCCATCTGCGTGTGTGGCTACATTTCTAAATCAACAGTAAAGTCTCAAACGTTAAAGTAACCGCATAATAAATTAAAAGAGGTTAAATAACAAAAACAACATAATGTTTTTAGCACATTTTCCTCTCAATAATATTGGCTGGCGGGGGACCGCTAAGACACCACTAGGGACCCCAATACGGAAGTCCAATCTAGGTTGAGATTTACAAGCGCTTTATTACATTAAGCAGAAACGTATCAAAACGCCCTGTATTCTGAAGCAGAAGCAACTCAGTGCGTATCGTTTACTAGAAACTTTTTTTATAGTGTGACAAGAAGTGCACTTTTGAAGTTTCCTACCATAGTTACGGGATCTTACCGCGTATTAATTTTGAGACAAAATCTTTTTAACCTATTCTGTACATCCAAAATACAATTATTTTTTGTGGGGAAAGTATTTTCCCCCTATATAAGGAGATTTTTTTTTCGTAGAGTTAATAATAAAAAGTTTCTTATTTGTGGCATACATAGCCACAACAAGGAGGCAGTCGTGTGTCTCTGGTAAAATATAAGGGATGTGGTGTTAAGTTTTGTATTTAATAAAACTGCATTAATTTGAGTTTGTTTTACTACACTTTCAAATTACACCTTATCGTAAAATAAACCTTTACCAATAAGGCAACACAGTTTAATGCACTCAGAGTTATGGATAAAAACAAACAGAGCAGTTTTCGTTTGTTCTTGGTAGTGATTAGAACGTTGGAAGGGAGCTTCATACCGGGCTCTCACGTGGAATCGTGCATGAAGGATGTAGAAGACGTACTGGTGCCCCGAAGAAGGTAGGGAGACTCACCGCTAAATTGAAATGGCATCTTTTTTCTGGAACTAGGCGCTGTGAGTGAGAGATTCCTACCATAACCTAATGTTTTTCTGTTTGGCGTACTGCACGAGGTATTCTTCAATTGCGGAGAATAAAGGCGGGCGCTGCGGGTGACGTCAGTACTAAAAGAAACCGGCTGTGCGCGATACTAGTAGCAGTTCTGGGAAGATGGCCCCAATTTATGCATCTTATAGCTTTTAATTATTACTTAGATAGGAATTTCTGGGAGCTACAAAGCTCGACTATCAAACATTTTCCAACGACGAAGTCATGGAAAGCTTATGTTGCGACATCGCACATATGACCGGAAGGGAAGGAGCTGGCTAATTGACTAGAATTAAAAGCCATTAATAAGCAATTAAGATTAGAACTAAGCAAAGATACGTAGGAGATAAACATACATAAAACAATAGATGAGATTGACAAAAATACGTTTTATATTTTTAAGGGCATGAAAAGTGCTTTTCAATTTTTCCAAATTATTCTGCCCAACCTTCTTCTATCATTGTGAATCCGGGCTCGGTGCGGCTTTGGTGCGGTTATGTGTGGCCAGACCTTTTACCGTATAAAGATGTTCGTCACAAACAAGACTTCTCTATCCAAAACGTCTGTACGTTCTGTACCGTTCAGGCTTATCGGCATTCAGAACGGCGTTAAAGCGGCACGTGACCCAAATAACTGTCGTATGCGGCCAGGAACTGGATTATTTTTGCCTTTTGTCTGCCTGCGGTGGGCCCTTTATTTTGACCGTTCACGATGCGGAAAATTTCGTTCGTTCTAATCAATCAGTCAAGGTGGATGGAATTGGGGAATTTCTTTTTAATACGTGACGAACAGGTATTTAGGAAAATCATTCAATCTACGTTTCGGTCCTGAAAGTCTTTTGAGATACAAGATGATAAAGTTTTAAAAAATATACAGGGTATTCAATTTTCGATGGTTTATACGGGTATTTCGAAAACCGTAAGGAATATCAAAATCTAATATATGACTTCCGATCTCTTTTTTAGAAAACAACTATAGCGAAAACAGTTTATGGCTATTGCGATCCATCTCGAGCTATGGGGTGATTTTCGGATGTTGCCCATTATTATAATCTTTTAACTCGTTTGCTATTAAATTTATAAAAACTTTAAATAGTGTAATTGTGTAGTTTTTTCCCGTAGAATATTGTGGTGTAATTAGTTTTTTCTATATTGGTTAGTTTTTTAGATAATTATCCGCTTATGTTCTTCTTATAGAACATCCTGTATATTTTTATCTGTATTTATTAAGCCTTTTTCACGGCTTTCAAAAATATATATAAGTATGTATTTCTTCTTTAAAGTTCACCGAAAATTAGCATCTTCCATAAATTTTTGTTTTTTTGAGAGGCCACGACTGAATGACAAATAGTATTTTAAATACCTACTTTTGATTTTGCTACCCTAACAAATATTTTATTACCAATTAACTTTTTATTTAGAGGGTATTTTAATTTGCTTGGCTAGCTTTAAAAATATAACTTTATCATAGAAAGGCACTACTACAGAAAGAAAAGTTATACTTACTAAATTAATAATATTAAATAAATACATATTATAAAACATTTATTATCAAAGAATTCATACTTAAACTAACAAAAAACAAAAATTACAATAAATGTTTAAATTATAGTGTTCCATGATGTGTATTTATTTTATTTCCATTTAGTAAATATTATATTTTTTTTCTGTAATAGTGCTTTTTCTATAAACGTATCATATTTTTAAACTTGTCTATTATTGTTATGTTGTTTATTATAATTATATTGCAAGTTTTCAAAATATTTTATAAAAAACTGCATAAACATTTATTAAAGCTTAGGTTGGTTAATTTAAATAAATTATAAATATAAAAATTGATTTTAAATAAAATATTAAGTTGGGGTAGCGGAACCAAAAAGTGAGTATTGAAAAATACTGTTTTGTCATTTTCAGTCATGGCCTTCTATAAAAAAAAACAAAATTTATGGAAAATGTTAATTTTCGGTAAAACTTTAAATAAAAAATACATACTTATATATATTTTTGAAAAGCCGAAAGAGAGTAATAAATATTGATAAAAATATACAGGGTGTTCCATAAGAAAAACATAAGTTGGGTAATTTTCTTAAAAACTAACCAATAAAGAAAAAACTAATTACACCACAATATTCTACGGAAAAAACTACATAATTAACCTATTTAAAGTTTTTCACAACTTTAATAGCAAACGAGTTAAAAAAGATTATAAAAATGGGCAAAATCCGAAAATCACCCTGTAGCTCCGAGATGGATCGCAATAGCCATGAACTGTTTTCACTATAGTTGTTTTCTCAAAAAAAGAGATCGGGAGTCCCATATTAGATTTTTGATATTCCTTACGGTTTTCGAGATACCCCGTAAACCATCAAAAGTGAAACACCCTGTACATTGATGGGCCAAACTAAACTTGGCACACGTCATTAACTAACGATAATGCCTGGTTCTATAGCGCCTATCTTCTCACTTTTAATAGGGCCAATAGGTACGATCATGCTTTCTAGGCTTGCTCAATTCTGATTAAACAATTCACCCGCATGGACATTCTGAACAAAATAATTTAAATTGCTCAGAGCCATCCTTACATACTTACCATCCTTGTATCCGGTTAAGTACCTCCACCAAATATGAGCTCGGTATACAGGGCCGATTGTAAAAAACAAAAATATATCCATCAGACATTTTCAAACGCGTCACATTAAGATAGGGTGAGATAATTACATGCCTAACAGTGTATATTCCACTAATCTGACAATTTAAGAGTGACGTAAAGAAACAGAGAGTTACAAAAAACCGAGTGCTAATGAACCTTTGTTGATAGATTAAAACCTTTGTATTGTAAGTAATTTATTATTAAATATTTCATTATTTTATTTCTTTTAAAGCAATAATAACTTTTATTATATTGTGTAAGAGCAGAATAGTTCTACATAATGTATAAAAGTTTTAATTTTCATAAAATATTAAATAAAATTTTTAATTTTATTTTGGAGAAAAGCCAAACAATATTTTGTTTACAAAAAAACGTCAGATTAGCAATTTCGAACGTGGCTATTAATTTTTAAAGAAAATAATAAAATACGAGCCGAACGATTTCCACAAGCCAAAATAATATTAGTATTTTTTGACATTTTGTAAAGTCAATAGCCGCTTCCCCCACCGATGAAAAGGTATACATTATATAACATATTTTTTCTTCTTATCATCTAAGCTTTGCAACCCAATGGGCCTCTATGACGCTTGAGTAAATCCCCATTTAGCATCATGGGCTCCCCTACTACAAAGAATAGTATAAAGCTGTTATCGCTGCCATAACGTTGTTTAAAATAGAATTTAGCCAATACATTTTTTTCTTAATGATATTCGACAAGACTATTTTACGAGAATTACAAGCCAGTCTTTACCTTGTAATTTGCATATAAATTACCAATAGTTTTCTACCCTTTTTTACCTTATTCTAATTAAGTTGGGTCGCTAAAATACCCACGTGCTGTTTTTATTAAGGTAGTAGCAGGAATAAGTATTGTCAGTAGAAAACAGGAGGTTGCTACGATATTTTTCCAATGTTAAACACCTCAGTGAAATATGCTTTATATTTTTTTGTTATTTTAAAATTATTTTTTTACTTTTCTCGATAAAATAAATAGAATATATTACCTAAAAAGCTTAAAAAAATTAAAGCTAAACTTCAATGTAAGTGTTTGAGACACAATAAAATTAATAAATTTAAGGTTAGTTTGGTGCCCGTGATTCCTTTTCTTTGGGCATATTTGCCAACTTAAACCTTTATTGGGACAATATTTTATATACACATTTTAAAATTTTTATTTTACACATTTTCTTTTATAAAATACAAAAGCTTCGCGCAAATAAAAACAGGTTATTAAAATATTTTTATAAAATATGATATGTCAATTTAGGCTTACATCAAGAGTTATTTGTAAAAATAAGGAAGAATATTATGAAAATGAGCTTAATTTGCTTTTTAAGTTTATTGATCAATTATCTTTTGAACAAAAGTTGCCGCTATTTTTATCCGCTTTGAGATTTCGTAATTAGCATCACAAAAACGTATTCAAACCATTTTTAAAATCGGCGTGATATCCGATAAGTAAACAATTACTTTAAATTCTTATCCTACTACCAGAAACCCATTATACTCTGTTTACTATAAATTGAGAAAAACACCTAAACAAAAATGCATTTCATTGATTTAAAAGTCCGTAACCCTAGTTACCACATTAAAAAAATATGTTTTTCGGTTCAATATTGACCAAACAGTAACCGGAGTTACTTACTAGGTATTCATTATCAATTTCTAGTAGCCAAAGTATGGGTCAGCCTAAATGTCGAGTCATTAAAGAATCAGCTGATTAAATTCGGAATTACGCAAGGCTTTGCTTTTTTTCTAATAGACATCAATGATCTGGCAAACATTAGGGTGGCATTTGTGAGCTACTATTGGGATTTATTAGGAAAGAAATAAAACTGGCTTACTCTTTGGAGCAAAATCATAAACATACTTTTATGGACAAATTTCTTCATAACTAGATGACTTAATTCAACACACATTTTTGGTAAATTTAATCAATTTATCATGTTAGGTATTGCCGCGGTATTCTATCATAAGAAATTATGGAAATTTCGTTTGAGATAAACAAAAAAGGTACACTTTTGGCAATTTTGTTATCTATTGCCTCTGACACGCCTCTGACATCTCCCAAAAGTCAAGTAAAAATGTCAGATGTTCATGAAAATTTATTAACTTTACTCTTAGTTGCCGCAATCTCTTCAAATGCTCACTTTCATATGGTGAAACAAGTTTATCAACCAACAACATAAGTGAGTCCTCAACTTTAAGTAAAACATCACCTTCGGAGGCCTTAAAAAATACAACATCTACATTATCCACCTTCGACACCACTTCTTCCACTAATTCAACTACTCAAGGAAACTATAGTATAGATGAGTTTTAAAAGCGAAGAGCATCCTTGGTGGTTTAAGGATGCCATTAAGGATATAGCTTATTATTTAAGAGCCCATAAGTTTAATCGATTTGGAAAATAACGGACACCCTAATATTGCATGTCTGAGGTTGGCTTATGTAATACGTGATCAAATTCTGCGTACTCTGATTCTTATTTTGTAGTGAAATTCGGAACGTAGTTTATGCTGTCGAAAATATGATCATAAATTTACAATAAAGCTGTATATATCTTGTTTAATACCGACAACTATATAGGGAAATTATTAGAAGCCATCCGTAATATATTAGTTATGCGAACTATTCAGTTATAATTCCAAAGACACATGTTTATTCTATTTTAGTTATTTGTGTATTAAACAATAATTATATTATTGGCAATATAGGTCATGGTAGTTATTATTGGTTTAACTTTAATGTTTATTCCCGTAGATATTGATTTTAATAAAGCATCCATTTTATGTACAAAAATGAACAAGGAATTAGGTGGTCAAATGTCGAAATTGTTACCAATGTTAAAAAAGCATACAATAAGTTTTAAAAAATCGTCGCACCCTGTATAATTCCAACTAACTGAACAGCCCTTACCTATGAAAAGAAGCATTACTATGAGGTTATTTAGTAGCCCAAATATCACTGGTACTGTGGCAACAGTTTAAAAGTTTTAATTAAACATTTTTTTAAACCTATTTGAAGCGCGATGGAACTTTTATTTATATGAAGAACTAACATTATTTTGACTTACTCCATCACCTTAATTATTTTTGACCTCACTTTTCCGGACACCGTTTATATCAAAAAATATTTCATTTTGTTTTTTTCTAGTGGAATGTCAAAATAAAATAAATAAAATATGAAAAAAAACTTTAAAAAATTCCATCTCTACCTACGAAGACTACATCTAAATAACTTAATTTGTTCTCAAGATATTCGCAATCAAAATGGGTAATAATATAGACATCACCCTGTATAAAATAAATAATTGATATTAGTGCTCGTCGCCAGTAGTAATTTTATTTTAACCTAAGCTCGCAAAATAATTACCCGTTATGAAAATTTTTTCTCTTAATCGTTTTGTGAAGCATAAAATGTAAAGTAAGTGTGTAAAAATGAAGCAAATTCGTTTTTAAATTTAAATTTTAAATTCGCTTTGGCACAAAAACGCACACATGAGCTTTAAAACTTCTCGAAAAAATTTGGCCGACTCTCTAAACGACATTAAGTTTAAATGAAAATTTAGCTTGCCGCAACGGAACTTTTTAATAAGTGAGTTTCTACATCATAAATGAAATGGTTAAATAGTTGAAAGTTCGTAAAAGTTGGAATTTTTAAATTTGCTAATTTTTCTGGGTATCTTTATTTCGGTCTTTGTGTATAAGCTATAAAAATACAATTTTTACTTTACAGTTCTTGTGAAATAGTTTGTTATATATTTTTTTTTTATTAAAACGTTTTTTTATCTATACTAACATTATAAAGAGGTAAAGTTTGTAACTTTGTTTGTTTGTAGCCGCTAATCTTTGGAAATACTGAACCGATCATAGAAATTCTTTGAGAATCAGAAAGCTACACTATTCAGGAATATTAGAGTGTATATTTTATTATAATTAAACAAAAAAATTAGATAATTAAACCCAACGAAGTAAGCAGGGGTCGGTTATCTTGGATAAACTATAAATTTGTAAGGGCTAATCTTCGGAAATACTAAACCGATTATAAAAACTCTTTTACAATTGAGAAAGCTACCCTATTCAGAAGTGCTATAGGCTACATTTTATAATGATTAAACAAATATTTTAGAGAAAATAATGACATATATATTTATCACTTTATACTAATATTATAAAGAGGTTAAGTTTGTACATACGTGTATAATCACCGGTGGTCCAGTGGTAGAATGCTCGCCTGTCACGCGGGTAGACCAAGTTCTATTCTCTGCGGATGCAGATTTTTTTTAATAAAAATAGAAAAGAATAAAGTAATGAATTTACGTATTTTTAGTATATTTTTTCTTCGATATTCATTTATACTAAAATTTAAAGAAAAACGGTAAAGTTTGTTTGTAAAAAGCTAATTTTCGAAAATACTGAACCGATCATAAAAAAATATTTCACACTATTTAAGAATGCTATAGGCTATACTTTATTATAATTGAACAAAAGTTCAGAGAAAAATATAATTAACGCTTATCGAAGTGGGCATGGGTCGGCGACTCTTTTGATAATTTACAACGATCATTACGACTAATAGAGTTAAAGCTCGTTAGCGCCACACCTTCGTCATTTTGTTAAAGCTGAAAATTTTTGTCAGCACATTATCCCAACACAGGTAGAGGCGCTGGGAGACTGAACTTTTGAATCATGATGGTTTTGACCAGGTACCAGACATCAAAGGTTAATTAACTAAAACATAACTTTCGTACGACCACTTGTGAAAATAGCAAATAGCACACTGATTTCATGCATAGAAAATGCGTTATATCACACTAGTGTTGCAAAGTACTTTACAGCACTAGTGTTGCAAAGTACTTTACAACACTGGTGTGATACATATTATGATGTCATTCTAAAAACTGCTATTGGTTTGCAAGTGACATATTTATTGTAGTGACAGTAAAAAAAACTTTTTATTTACCTTAAACGGTAGAACCCAAATTAGCGAAAATCATCTTATTTTATATTTATTAAAATTTACGAAAAAATAAAAACATAAACAAAAATAGACATAACCACAAAAAACAACTTTCACTGACTGGCACAGTGTTGTCAGGTAAGTAGATCAAATTAAAAATCTCCCTTCTACCTTTGAGCACGTACTTTATAGAGGCAGCCTTGCCGCTTGACCGTTCGACCTAAAGCGCCAGAGAAAAAAAGCCTATAGATCAAATTCCTTCCTCTCTTTCTTCGTGTACTCAAAAAACTAGTTAAATCTTTTTTAATCCCTAATTAAACCTAAGGCTAATACACACTTTATGAATCCACTTTCTTTTATCCATTCATAAATAGAATCAGACCCTTCCGACGTTGCCAAATGCTTTCCATATTTTGCATGGTAACTGACGTTTGGTAGTCGTTTTTCCTTACTTTTAGGACTTTAGGTTATGCATTTACAATTTTCATATTATTTTTTCTTAAAAATATGAGGAAAAACTGTTATTTTTACTTAATTTTATATGTGATGTTCAGTTTCATTAACTCGTTTTACCAATTTTACCCCACCCAGCACCCCTTTTCACTCCCCGGTCCCGTAAGTTTATTTACTGATATTTTTTTAAAAAACGGAATATTTTGGATAATGCACCACTTACGTTTTATTTAGAAGAGTGTCTAAAATATGTAAGAATCGATAATTTTTAAAAACACCTATAATAGCAGAAAACCGTATTAAACTATTAGCGTTATTACCTAACAAAACCATACAATTTTTATTAAGTGAGGGGCCTTTTTAAATTCCAAAATGATAAAGTTATATAATGCTTCTAGGTAGGTGATTTTCGATGTAAAAATATTGTCAAAAACAGTATAATATAGCAGTGAGGAAAAGTATATATCACACTAGTGTTGCAAAGTAAATATCACCCTAGTGTTGCAAAGTTCTCAATTGTTTTTTATTTTCTGAACAGACAAACTTTAATTTATTTATTTTTTGGTGAATAATTTGTGGTCGTAGGAAAAATAGTGTACAGTACTCGTGTGAAAATGACTTTCTTACACTCGTGGGTTTTGTCGCACTCGGCTAACTGCCTCGTGCTACAATATTCCCACTCGTGTAGAAATTAGTCATTTTCCACACTTGTAATGTAATATACCTTTGGACAAACCACGAAGGCTAAAAAGTCTAAATACTAACGTACCGTGGGTGTCTTAAGCGAGGTAAGAGGGAGTTTGTTGACACGGGACTTAAATACTTGAAGATTTGGGGGGAAGGAAAGACCTCCGTGGGCAGCATGTTCCACAATCTAGAAACTCTGAGGATAAAAGAACGAACAAAGTGGGAAGTTCGGGGCCTGTCCAGTTGGACCGTATAGGGATGCATACGCGCAGAACCACGAGTTTCTCTGTTAGGAACCATGAGTGGAGGAACTATACTGGACAATTCTTCAGAGCAGAAGCCATTAAAATACCTATAAAAAAGCAATAAATTCCTCACAGCCCGACGATGGGCAAGAGAGGGAAGCCTTTGTGTAAGTGAAGGATCATTAATGAGACGAATAGCTCTTCTTTGAATAGAATCAAGAATGCTTAGGGTTGTGGGGGACGCCATGCCCTAAGCGCCATATGAGAACAATACTCCAAGGGAGGTCGGATTTGGGACACATACAAAGTGTATAAATTAGAAGGGGAGAAATACTTTTGGCTCGAAAGAGAAATCCAAGCTTTTTGAAGCTGCCGTGGCTATAAATACAATGTGTTTATGCCAGTTAAGGTTACTTTCAAACGTGACGCCCACAAGATTGAAGGTGTCTTTGCTCTGTAAAACTTGACCGCTCATAAGTAGAGGATGAGTATTTGATGACTCTTTTCGCGACAAAGAACATGATTGTGTTTTGGATGCATTAAAATGAACGAGATTTTTGGCGCCCCAATCCAATATTAAATTAAGATCCTGTGAAAGATATATCTGCATCGCTCTGCGTTTGTTTTCCAAGTCAGGTTTAGTGATGGGTTTAGGAACCTGAAAACTAGAGTGAAGGGTACTATCGTCGGCGAAACTATAAATGGAATTAGTTGTGGACGAGAGAAGGTCGTTGTTGTGAAGAAGAAACAATGTTGGTGTTAGGACTGAGCCCTAAGGGACTCCAGCATTTACTTGGTGAAAGCTTGAAGAATGGCCATCCACAATAACTTATATACGACGATCAGATAGATAACTAGAGAGCCAAGTACAGAGTTTGGTTGAAACACCATAGGAGGGAAGTTTATTAAGAAGTGCGGCATGCCAGACCTGGTCAAAAGCTTTGGATATATCAAGAGCAACGATCTGGGACTCACCTAGAAACTCAAGAGACTTATTCCAGCAGTGTGATACGAAGGAAAGAAGATCTGCTAAAGATCTTTTGTGGCGAAATCCATACTGCCTGTCATGCAAAATTTTGTGTTTTTCTAAGTACTTAAGAATTTGTAAATTAATTAATTTTTCTATTACTTTACAAAGAACTGAGAGAATTGAAATTGGTCTATAGTTAGATGGAAGAGATTTAGATCCTTTCTTGGGAATAGGTTGAACACGTGCAGCTTTCCAGCTCTCCGGAAAGATACCTGTGTCGTAAGAAATTCGTAAGAGCCGAGTTAAGATTGGTGCAAGTACTGGAGCACATTTTTTAAAACGATTGCTGGTATGCCATCTAGCCCAGACGATTTCTTGGTATTAAGGGAAGAAAGGATACGCCTAATGTGTTTTACCTTAAAAATAATATCGGGCATTTTATGAGAAACTGGGGTAACCGTTGGAATTGGATGATTTACGGGAGGGTCAAGAGTTGAACTGGCAGCAAATTGTTTAGCAAATAGTTCTGCCTTTCCTTTAGCGGTAGAAATAATTTCATCTTCCAAAGTTAGTGGTGGAAAAGAACTGGTACAAAAATTCCTACTTATGTTTTTCGCAAAGGACCAGAAAGATTTGCTGCCGTTTGAGCAAGAAAGAACTTTGTTTTTAATACGATTGTCGAAGGTGTCTTTGGCTTCAGAAATTGTTTGATTGTAGTAGTTTCTTGCTTTAATGCTGGCCTGTCGGTTTTCTGGACTAGGATCCTGTAGAAACTTCTTGTGACACCATAAAAAAGACTCTTTAGGAGTTTTAGGAAAATACCACATAAATTACACCTAACTTTATTAGTTTTAGAAATATTGCCATCCTATTATGGTCTTCGGGTAATTATTAAAGTAACGCCATTTGTAGAAAGTTAAGATACTGACTTTATACTTTAAAGGTATAAAGTACTTGCTAGAAGCTTTAAAATAATTGTCACAAGACCCCCTTTTCATAAAAAAAATATATATTATAAAATGACGTCCCTCGGTCACCTTTACATTTAATGTTATCATTGTTATGTCAAAAATGCAGACCCTAATTATATATTATCGTTTCAGGTTTGATAAAAATATATCTAACTGTTTAAAAGTTAGAAGGGGGAGACGGGACGCTAAGACCTTACTGTATATTGTGTTTTGTTATTAGGAAAAAAGTGATTTCGTGCTTGGACAAATAAAGTTGATTGACCCCACTAAAAAATTATTTTCCTACGACCACTAATGAAAATAACATAAAACGCACTCCTTGATCCTTTAGAAAACGAATAATATCACACGCGTGTTGAAATCTACTTTTCAACACTAGTGTTGAAAAGTAGATGACAGTGACAGATGCTTAAATTCCGTTAAAAAGATATTTACAGTATATTTTTAACAAACTGAAGGTTTTGACTTACCAGTGCTAACACACATTATCTTTTTTCAAATTATATTAATTTTAGTTTTATGTTTAAGGGTTTATTAGTTTATAGACATAATTATTTTATAGCAAATGCCTGTAATAATAATAGGCAACCCATTAAACACATGTAAGTGTGGAAGTGTCTAAAGTTCTGCGGGACCCTGATTTGTAAAATTATAACATTATAACCTAACCACAAAGTTTGCACAAAATGCCAAGCGGTTTTTTTTCTTTCCTAAATAATACATCCCTTGTTAGAAAAAGGCTAAGATAAGATAAAAATGGAATTGCCATTAAACCAGACTTGACATTTAATTTAATCCATTCGGGACAATAGGCTACACTTATTATTATTCAAAGATTATTTAGTGTTTTGTTTAGTGGTGAGGTTTTTCACGTAATTTGAAAAACCTAATTAAAGAAATAACAGTGAAATAACACTTTTGTAAGGTAACTAAAATTAAATTTTAAAATACATGCTTTTACATACAATTAGGTAAAAGGAATTTCTTTATTTGGATTTTATGGCACTGACATCGATTTACGTCTAATTTTTGTCAGTTTATCTTGTCTGTGTTGACATTAATGATATAAAAAAACTAACTTAGAATTTTTATATGTATATAAATATTTATTGGTCGTAGGAAAAATATTGTACATGACTCGTGCTGAAAGTGATTTTCACACTCGTGGTATTGTCGTGTGAAATATATCACTTTCGACACTTGTTATGTAATATACTATTACCAAGTGTGAATCATATCAGGACTGAATATGAGTCGAGAAATATGACCAACATTAAAATAATGAATGTTAATTTCCCATTATCGCAATATGCGTATAACTTTAGGGCAATTATTAAATAGCAAGCATGACTTATACATAACTAATGATCCTGATTATTCCCCTGTTTGACAATCGTTATTAAACGGAAGATATATATGTTACGGCGGCAAATTTACGATTATATCAGAATGTTAATGTAGAAATGTGGACATACACAAAATATACATATGGCAGTGTGAAATTTCATTTTTACTTTCGTGTTATTTGACAATACAGGGGTATTTTTTTCGGTTTTGAAAATGGTTAGAGATACAAAAGTTAGGTTAATTAGAGCAAAGTTGCTAACATTTATGCTTTACAATATTCTGTTTTAAAAATTTGTAATCTGTTTTTGGAGTTATTAAAACAAAATAAAATTTTGCAAAACAGTTTTAATATATTTTAAAGTTTATTTAAAGAGAGATACTTTTTAAACATTTTGTCACATCAATATATTTCCAATTTTTAGTTTTTTAAGAATAAAATATTGGATAAGGACGTTTCTGTCTTTGAGCCACCATATTTACTTTTGTTATTTTAAATGGGCGGAATGTTTGGAGTTTTAGTTCTGTTAATATGCTTTTATTTTATTTAATTTTAAACCCCACGAGACGCACTGTGCAGTGTGTCACCTCGTTTACATGCCAAATTTATTTACGTAATCTAACTGTCTGTATTGTACACTCGTAAGACCATCTTTTTCCTCGCATTGCCTGTGAACCATTTGACTTGGCTGATACTATACAGGGTGTCCCGTAATTAATTGGACATAGGTTAATGTAGGATACCTGACATGAAAATAAAGCGTTTGAGCTCAATATCGCTTTAGCAAAATGTTATTGGTTTTCGTTCTACAGGGTGTTAAAACTAATTTTTACCAAACATTTAGTGAAATATCTCGAAATCCACTGGACAGATTAAAGTGAAATTTGGTGTACTTTTACTATTTGGAATGACGAACACGAATATGATATCTGTTTTTGCCACTACCACTAGATGGCGCCGCATACAACAACATTGATCGATTTAAATGGTCATAACTTTTTGACCTCCTCTGTATGCACATTTGCGAGTGAAATAATAAAACAGCATTTAATTTTCGGTTAAAAGGTATACCGTCTTTGATCTCCAAAAGTAGACCGTTTTCAGAAATAAACTGACTTTTTATTAAATAACCGTCAGGAATTGTGGCATAAGATTGTGAAAAGTCAATATCATTAGGGCCCAAGAAAAATCATTATTTAAAGTCAGGTAAAATTTAAAAAACAATGTGTCCTAGTGGATGGTGAACATTTTGAACATTTATTATAATTAATATCATTTTTCTAACTTTATCGTTGTAAATTAAATTTTAGATTGTTCGTGCGCAACCTAATAAAAAGTCGTTTATTTCGAGAACGGTCTTCTTCTCGGAGATCAAAAAGTATACCTTTTTTGACTAAAATTAAATGCTGTTTATTATTTTCAATCGCAAATGTGCATACAGGAGGTCAAAAGTTATGACGATTTTAATAAATCAATGTTATTGTATGTGACCTCATATTGCGAAAATTCGTTCCTGCACTCGTGTTGATTATTTAAGAAAAATTAAAGCATGTGGCTTTAAGACGACAGGTAAAAAATAGTAGTATAAAGAGTAGGGTACCCGGTATTTCCCAAATTAATTTGTTTTTAGCGATCACCCCCTGAACCATACCAACTAGTGTTACAATTTATTTCTGGAAATTTTTTAAAGGCCATTCAACAATTTTGAAAATTATCCCGAACCGCAGGACAGGGAGAATTTTCTTAAAATATTTGTGGTTGAGAAAAAATTTTCCGGAATAATTTAAGCACGTGTGATATTCGGTAAAAAGATTCACACCAAGTTTGTATTAAATAATATTCTTTTAAATTAATATTTGTAATTTCGACACGAGCTTTAAAATTTTACTATAAAATAAATATTTATCATTTTACCAATTGTAGTTGCAAATGTATGTAATTTTAGAGCTTATCATTGTTTATTCTTTTATATTATATATACCTTATATTACTACAGTTAATAAAAATAGTTTATTTAAATTTTTTTAGACCATACCTTGCTTTCGTTTGATCTTCACTTATGTCTAGAACTTCAGTCTTATGATATTATTTTACTAACTGTAGTTGTATAAAATTGTCATTTAGGGTCTTAAAACCTTACTTTATTTTATATTATGTTATGTCTGAAATACTACAAATGTTACAAAATAACATTTTCTTTAATTATGTATGTGAATGACAGACATGACCTTAAAACAAATTCAATGATTATGTCAAAAAATTTTCACTTTAATTTGCTCCAGGGTACCCCAGGCAGGAGAAAAAAATATTCGATAAAATACTTGTGTTGTCATGGTAATGCAACCAAAACTACTAAATTTGATTGGTCAAAAAACAGTGGTGTGAAATTTTATTTAAATCCCATGGGACTTTTGGATTATTTCTTTTTATTTCTTAAAAAAATAGATAAAAACATCTACTTATCGGATATTTTGATAGGAAATGTATCGCTCAACAAAAAGTTTTTTTTACGAATTTTTATAAGGTGACTTCTTTAACGGCCAGTTTAACAATATTTGGGAACACTAACCATAGGTTTGTTACCATAGAAACAACGAAATACCAAAATGTGATTAGTGTTGCCAAAATAGGTAACCCAAAAGTGATGGTAAACATACATTGTGTAACTGGGCATAACAGTTGTCTTAAGATTACGTCTACGTTGACTTAAGATTAAGTTGTGGCCATTCTCGGGAATTCAATAGTAAACCGGCATTTTTTAAATAAAACACTCGGTATATTACATCACCATTAAAAAGATATTTTAAAGAGCTTTAAAATAATAGCAAATTGGATATGTTTATCTTTTGTAGTTTTGAAAATACGTAGGGTGTTCGAAAAGTTTTGAGATATACGTACATTTATTTGATTTTTTCAAAATAATTTCCACCACATTGAATACACTTTTCCATTTTAACAAACCAGTCACTGAAAATAGCTTTCCACTTTTCATTTGAAATTTCAGCGCATATTTTATCCCAGGCCTCCAGTAGCGCGTCTTCAGTTTTAAACTTTTGTCCTTTCAGTTGGCTCTTGACAAAGGGAAACAACCCAAAGTCACACGGCGCCAAGTCGGGGCTATAAGGCAGATGTTCCAAAAGTCTCAAGCCTGCATCTGTCAAAAATTGACTCTTAAGTTCAGCTCGATGAGGTGGGGCATTGTCATGATGAAGGTACCAGCTAGCGAGTTGCGAGTTTGGGCGAATCACTATTAACTTTTCTATAAGTTTTGAAAGGCATACTGTAGTATACCAGAGAGCATTTTCGGTCTTCTGTTCTCGGAGCACAACACGTTCAATTATTCCTCTTGAACCAAAGAAAACAACTATCATTATTTTTTTTACAGATCTTGATTTGCGAACTTCTGTCGGAGTTTCTTCACTTCGAGAACCTATATCTTATTCTGTTGTTTAGTTGGGACGTCGTAATAATAAAGATAAGTTGCATCTCCCGTGACGATTGACACTATGTCTTTAGATTTACCTTCCTGGAATTTGGACATCATTTTTTTACACCAATTCACTCTTTGTGTCTGCTGCTCGGGAGTTAACTTGTGTGGAACCCAAAGAGTACAAATTTTTCTAAAACCCAAGTGCTCACGTATGATTGTGTGTAATGTTGCTAAACTAATGTTCAATGTCTCTTCTAACTGTCGATAGGTAATTCGTCGGTTTGTTTCTATAGCTTTTTGGACGGCAGATATGTTTTCTGGGGTAACTACTTCACACGGTCGACCCGAGCGTGACGCGTCTTCAAGCGAAAACGAGCCTCGCTGAAATTGTTTGTACCATCTGTATATGGTCGCACGAGATGGACAGTCATCACCAAGTATAGGTTTTATTTCTTCTAAACACTGTTCTGGAAATAACCCACATATAAAGTTATATTTCAAAATTGCACGGCACTCGATAGTAGTCCACGACGCCATTGCGCTAAAATCGCTGGACACGAACTGGCGCAAAACTGATCGTTTACTAATAACTATGTAAGACTACGACATGTCATGACATGTACAAACACAAAACATCAATGTTACTTTCCTGCACCATTTAGTTACAAAGTATCTCAAAACTTACTGAACACCCTTCCAAATCTAAAAAATAGTAGATATAGCGTCTATTTTATCTTCGACACCAAACTTGGTGCTTATAGCTTCGAGCTGAAGATATAATGGAAATTAAACATAATTTTAAGATTGGAATGGCCACATTTTTAAACAATAAGAGATAGATATATCAATTGTATCTTGTATTTTCTTAAAGCTCTTTTAAATATCTATTTAACGAT
This sequence comes from Listronotus bonariensis, assembly GCA_014170235.1. Classification (NCBI taxonomy): domain Eukaryota; kingdom Metazoa; phylum Arthropoda; class Insecta; order Coleoptera; family Curculionidae; genus Listronotus; species Listronotus bonariensis. Next base: position 96,724 of record JACEGR010002897.1, read on the forward strand.
GATGTAATATACCAAGTGTTTTATTAAAAATGCCGGTTTACTATTAAATTCTCGAAGATAGCCACAACTCAATCCTAACTCAACGTTTGACGGTAACTAAGTCTTAAAGGAGTTAATATGCAATAAGTAGATTTTTCCATCTATTCTTGTCTAAGAAAAAAAGAAATAAAAGAAAAGAGGTAAAAAGTCCCATGGTATTTAAATGGGAAAAGCAACATAAATCGGGAATTAAAAGAGCATTTTACCATTGGATTTTTTGGCTATAAAGTAAAAGTTCAGGGGCGATCGCTAAAAAAATCTATTTGGGAAATAACGGATGCCCTAATAAACAGGCTGTTTTTCATAGAGGATATAGCGATGTATAAAGAAAATGTTAAGTAGGTCATATTTTTCAAACAGTCTAACCTGGTGAAAATTATATAAACACTTTCAGGCTTTGACATCTGTGTATTTAGTGTTATTTTTATAGCGGTCGTAAAAAATATTGTTTTTAAATTTGATTTAAGGACGATACGTCAATAGTTGTTCAGCAAAATGATTGGGGCGCGAACGCATCTCAAATGATGAGCCAAATTGATATGGAATGTAGAAGAATGCGTAAAATAGATTTTATGGTCGCTGAACCGTTTGAGGGTTAGTGCTCTTTTGGTTTAAACCAAAGTCGGTCTATATAAGGTCACGACATTCGGCCATATTGCTTTGACGTGCTATGACGTCACATCTCCCATTTTTCGGCCATGTTGTTCAGTGCCTGAGATATACAGTTTATTGTATTGGTAGAACAACCGTTTACACAACGGTTTCTAATTATTAATAAGTTGTAAATTATTTTACTTTAAATAAAAAACATTTAGAATTACATCTTAAAACAAATATCACTTCCAAAATAATGCAAAATGAAATGCCCAAATTCTAGACGCCACTGGATTGATCATCAGCTTTGATTTTACCCAGTCTTGCCAACTTTTTCGTGGAGTGCCCTACCTCGCGTCCTCGACCTCGAACCGCCTAAAAGTTGAGAATATGTCGCAACCTTATAAATATAAACTAACCTTGGGTTCAGAACGGTTCTACCAAAGTCGGTCTATATAGGGTCGCAACATTCGGCCATATTACTTTGACGTCACATCTCCTATTTTTCGGCCATGTTGTTCAGTGCCGGAGATATACAGTTTATTGTATTGGTAGAACAACCGTTTACACAACAGTTTTTAATTTTTATTAAGTTGTAAATTATTTTACTTTAAATAAAAAACATTAAGAATTACATCTCTCAACAAAGATCACTTTCAAAACAATGCAAAATGAAATGCGCAAATTCTAGACACCACTTGATTGATCATCAGCTTTGATTTTACCCAGTCTTGTCAACTTTTCTCCGTGGAGTGCTCTTCCTTGCGTCCCCGACCTCGAACCGCCTAAAAGTTGAGGATATGTTGCAACCTTATAAATATAAACTAACCTTGGGTTCAGAACGGTTCTACCAAAGTCGGTCTATATAGGGTCGCAACATTCGGCCATATTACTTTGACGTCACATCTCCTATTTTTCGGCCATGTTGTTCAGTGCCGGAGATATACAGTTTATTGTATTGGTAGAACAACCGTTTACACAACAGTTTTTAATTTTTATTAAGTTGTAAATTATTTTACTTTAAATAAAAAACATTAAGAATTACATCTCTCAACAAAGATCACTTTCAAAACAATGCAAAATGAAATGCGCAAATTCTAGACACCACTTGATTGATCATCAGCTTTGATTTTACCCAGTCTTGTCAACTTTTCTCCGTGGAGTGCTCTTCCTTGCGTCCCCGACCTCGAACCGCCTAAAAGTTAAGGATATGTCGCAACCTTATATATATAAACTAACCTTGGTTTAAACATTATTTAATTGTATAAGGAAATAAAATGTTATTGTAACTCTATTTTAATACAGGTGTAGGAGGTCCGCGAAGCTCCGCCCAGCAAACGCAATATTTCTTCGATCCGATATTACTTTGTACAATCATTAAAAATAAAATAAAAGTTAAAGAAAAAACGGTTTGGATGCAGGTTGATGTAATTTGTCTTCTGTGAAAATTTAAACCTAAGAACCAAACATAAGTGGTAATTTTGCATTATTATTAGATATATTAAAATGCAGGTTATTAGTTATTGTATTTATTTATTTATTCATTATTAAAATATAGGTTTTCGTAGGGTTTTAAAAAAAAAAATGCAAATTAAAAAAATCCGTTATCGGGCAAGACCGCTTAGAGAAAATTGCTCTGGACAACATCCGAATATTTGCGATTTACCTGTGTAGATATTAAAAATTTTGTTAGTAATAAAAATAATTAAATTTAATTATCTTATTTTCATATGAAATGTGATATTTTTTAAATTTTTTTATGTTGAGTGTTATCTTTTAGTTTTATAAACATAATATTTAAATAGGTATGCGGCCTTGTCCACCCTAGGTGGACGTAAAGTTTTTTCACTGAAAACGTTGACTCATCCGAAAATTAGGCATACCCTAATTTAAACAATATATTTGAGCAAACAACGCCCTTTTCAAAAGAGGCTTATACAGGGTGATCAAACTTAAGTCGGCTCTATTGCGTACTTTTTATTATTGGTAATACGACAAACTTAAGTCGGCTCTATTGCGTACTTTTTATTATTGGTAATACGAAGTTAGTTAACTTGTAGTATTTTTTCCAGTAATTAACGTGCTGATAACAGAAAAACAATTGAACATCGGGTTTTGATTTATTGCAAGAAATATACTTTTATTAAATGGAACAACCAGTATATTATATCATAATTCGAAAAATATATCAACAGGCTTTGAAAAAAGTTCAAAGTGATATATTCAATTTTTCATAGTTTCGGAAATATGGCCACCCTCCGAAATTTGATAGTAAACTGGCATTTTTAAATAAAACACCCAGTTTATTGCATCACATTTACATAGATATTTAAAAGCGTTTTAAGAAAATACCACATTTGATATGTCTATCTCTTATAGTTTTGGAAATATTGCCATCTAAATCTAAAAATTATGGTAAATTTTTAGTATAATTACAGCTCTAAGCTATATGCACTTAGTTTAGTGTCAAACATAAAGTAGACATTATATCTACTATTTTTTAAAACTATAAGAGATAGACATATCAAATCTGTGTTTTCTTTAAGCTCTTTTAAAAATATATTTATTGCGAATGCAATATACAGGGTGTTTTATTTAAAAATGCCAGTTTATTAATAAATTAAATTTTCTGAAAATGGCCATATTTCCGAAACTTTTATAAATTGAATATATTATATTTGATTTTTCTTTTAAGCTTTTAAATAGATCTTTAAAATGGTAACATAATATACATGGTGTTCTTTAAAAAAATACATTTTTTGTAATAAATAAGAAACCCGATGTTCAATTGTTTTCCAGTTGCAGCACGTTAAACAGCGGAAAAAATATTATAACTTTACTAATTTAACCTACTTTGTATCTCCAATAAAAAAAAGTTAGCAAAAGTGCCGACCTAAATTTGATCACCCTGTATGTTACTGACACTTTACAATATTCAAACTAGCTTAAGTCAGCGGAGCTTTCCGGACTCTCCATAAATATTTACTTTAATTATGATTAGTGTTAGTATGGGATTCGAATTTAAAGACACCTTTATCTAACTATTTACCAGTTAGGAACGATTTTATAATAAATATGATATTTAAACAAATGTATTGATATTGGGTTGAAATTCAGTCACCCTGTATAATTTCAATTTTTATTTGTAAATTTAACATTACTGTACTATCATACATATTACCAGTTTTTTTAAATTTAATTTAATGAATAAGGACGTAAAAAATATTTACCCTTAAAAAAGAGTGTCATATTTTGTTAAATTATAAAAACATATAGTCTATATCATTCCTAAATAGCGCAGCATTATAATAAAAAAATATTTTTTATGATCGATTCAGTATTTTTAAAGATTAGCCCTTACAAACAAACAAACAAAGTTACAAACTTTACTTCTTTATAATATTGGTATACTGGGTGTCCGCCAACTAATGGTACACAGAAAAACCACAGCTTCCTTATGCCAAAATAATAAAAATTAACCAAACATATATTCAAAACTTGATAATTAGAAAGATACAAAGTGTCAAAGTAAAAAAAAATATTTATTTCGATAGAATTATTGGTGTTTTAAATATTTTAATAAAACTTGGTATCTAGGTTTTTTTTTACATAGGCTATTCAGATCTGATATTTATGTTTATGTGTGAACTAGCGGAAAGTAAATACAGTATTTAATTTTTTTAAATGTCCAATTTTTTTTTTGCCACTACGTATGTACCATCTAATTAAACCAGTAAATTCCCCTATGCTCTTTAGACAAAAAGTAATACCTTGTAAGAATGACTCTGAGCAACCGTTTTCAAGAGAGCTGCATTTAACTGATTAATTTCAACCAAAATATGCCCTTAAAAACAGCGCATTAGCAAAGAATATGATAGCTACCGCAAATGGCTGATTTACGAACGATTTATCTCCACGTTAATATGGACAGCTTGGGACTTTATACAGGGTGATTTAAAAATCGATTTCAAAACTTAAAGGGGTGATTCTACTTGACGAAATAAGGGTAGAGCTTCATATAATTTTTTTCTAAATGTCATTCGTTTTAGAGTTACAAGCCGTCAAAGTTCAATTTTTATTTTGGTTTTTTCGTCATATTGCATTTATTTTTTAACTAATCCAGTTGATATTTGGCACACAAATCGAGCTTTGCAGATTTTAAAATTTAAAGTCAAAAGCCAGAGGGCACTTTACTCAAAATTTATTTACATCATAACTTTTTTTTGACAGATATCGCAAAGCTGTGGGCGCCATTTTATAGACAATCAAAAACTTTAAAAATAAGGTTCGTTTTATTAAAGTCGATAAACCATTCAGCTTTGCAGATTCTAAAATTTTAAGATAAAGTACTTTTTTAAATACCGCGAGAGGGCACTTTACCTAAAACATAAAATTTCTTTACATCATAACTTTTTATTTCACAGATATCGCAAAGGGGGCGCCATTTTATAGACAATTAAAAACTTAAAATAAGGTACTCTTTATTAAAGTCAATAAACTTCACAGTTAAGGCACCAATAGACATCAAGCTTTCATCAATCTCACTAAATTCACCTACATACTACAGGGTGTCCAGTAACCACCGACAAACTTTACGAGGCAATTCACAACAGAAAATAAGAAAAACTTTATATAAACATATGTCCTAAACGACTTAGTTTATGAACTACAGGGTGTTAAAAATAAATAATTTTTTTTTAAATATTTAACACACCGTAGTTTAAAAACTAATTCCTTTTAGGACATATATTTATATGAAGTTTTTTTCTTATTTTCTGTTGTAGAATTGCCTCTGTAAAGTTTGTCGGTTAAGTTACTGGACACCCTGTATGTATGTAGGTAATTTGATTGAAATTGATGAAAACTTTGATGTCTATTGGTGCCTAATCGGTGAGGTTTATCGACTTTAATAAAGATTACCTTATTTTTTTAAGTTTTTAATTGTCTATAAAATGGCGCCCTCAGCTTTGCAATATCTGTCAAAAAAAAAAAAGTTATGATGTAAAGAAATTTTAAGTAAAGTGCCCTCTGACGGTATTTAAAAAAGGACTTTTGTCTTAAATTTTAAAATCTGCAAAGCTCGACTTGTGTGCCAAATATCAACTAGATTGGTTAAAAAATAAATATGGCGAAAAAACCAAAATAAAATTGAACTCTGACGGCTTGTAACTCTAAAACGAATTACATTTTGAAATAAATTTATATGAAGCTCTACCCTTATTTTGTCAAGTAGAATCACTTCCTTAAGTTTTGTTATCGATTTTTAAATCACCCTGTATAAGCGAGCTTATGAGAGGGCTTTGATTTGAGCTGCCGATTTCATTACACGTGTCCGTAACTCTATTGCGGTAGCACTTATATTCTTTGGTATTAGCCATAACTACAACTGTTTCATGAAGTTATAATGTATTTTTTAATTACTTTTTGTTTGCACTAAACCACTTCAATGCAAGTATCCTGAAAACGGTTGCTCGGAGCCATTTCTACAAAGTAAACTTTTTTGTGTGGTAAGCATAGGGAGTTTACTGGTTTACTTAGATGGTATATACAGAGTAGCACAAAAAAAGTTGGGTAGTCTTAAAAATATAAATAGTTTAGCTAACCGCCTTAAGTTTACACAAAAAAATATTATCAGATCCAAACAGCTCATGTCAAAGAAAATGTAGCAAAAATTGTAGAAAAAAATATATTTTTTTCACTTTTACACCCTGTATCTTCCTTATTATCAACATTTTGAATATATTTGGTTAAATCTTAATATTTTGGCATCAAGAATCTGTGGTTTTCTGTGTACCATTAATTAGCGGACACCCTGTAGATTAAGCTTAGCTTATTATGGAGTAAACCATGAATCCAATATAATAAAAATAAGACATATGCTTTAAGGTCCTCTGGAAAGATACCAATGGCGAACTACAGCAAGCTATTTCATGTGTTGGTACACTATGAATGAAGTACCAGACCTTAAGCACTTGGAGGAATCTTGCGATAATTTTGCTTATTGTTTGGATATGTCTTTCGGCCCTAATAATCATGATCCCAGGGCTGATGATAGTAAGCCATTTGTTTGCGCGCAATATAGGTAAAATATCTAGATCTCTATCCAGTTACATATGCAAAATTTTAAACCCTGTTGTCGCGTAATAACACGTGATATTACGCTGTTGGTTTAAAGGCAATAATAGGTTTATAATTATGTTTTATTGCGTTTTAACCAATTCCTGTACAGAAAATGCGATATTAAGTGTTGATCACGATTTAAAATTTTGCATATGTAACTTGGACATAGTATAGTGTAACTTTTATACGTTAGTTTAACAGTTATTAAACTTCTTGTCAAATAAGTTGGATCAAGTTTACCTAGAAGTAATTTGACAGTGAAAACAGCAAATTGGATATCAAAGAAATTCAAGATCGCCTTATCAAATTTTTTAAGGATTAGAGCACGTCCCATTATGCTTTAAATATTTGCTGCAGAACTACCAACCTTGTGGATTAAAAATGGACAATTGGCAGCTACTTAACCTTAATTTTATTGTGATTGGCGTGATAATTGTTTTTTTTTGTGGTTTTCATTGAGTGTTTAATAGTCGGTTTTAAGAACAGCATTTAACTTTTAGTTATTTATAGTTATTTTATGCATTTTACTTTACGAGAGAAAAACATCCAGAATCCCCTTAGTTGGCAATCCTAACTTCTGTTTTGAAAAAGTTGGTCAAATAATTTTTTTATTTACACCTTTGTCTTCAGACAAATTGAATTACAGATTTAAACAAACTAATTTTACAAGAGGTTTTTTAAGTCTTAAACCAGCTATGGGTAAAATAATTAATTTTAAAATTTTTGCTTTTAATTTTAGATCAGTTTTTTCCACCAATTAAAAGCCCGTATGTTGTATAGTTTCTATGCCAACCTAAAAAATTACAAAAATCTGATATTTATAAATAAAATTATATTTTTTTCCCCTAAATTTATTTATTTAAAAATTAATGTAGGCATACAAAAAATTAGGAAAGTAAATATACTCATACAAACTCTAGTAATAAATTTGCAACAAACTAAAAGACTGAGGTACTACCTATTATTTTGTGTGTGCCTTAATAGATTCAAATATTTAAATTAAAAAAAAAAACAAATTTTGGTAATTTAAATTTTTAACACAAATTTTAAGCGTAAATACCAAAGTTGTGAATCTTTTTGTTGCCCTAAACTTTGCCATGTAAATTTTCTTTCATAGGACTTGTGGTTTTGCCGAAAATCGAGAAAAACCGTATTTTATACTTTAAACCCCTACATCTCCCCCGTCAGGACCTTAAATTGCCATTTTTTTTTCTTTAATTTTTTTATTTATTTTATACCATTTTCAATGGGTTTCATCCAACTACTTTTTTTTACTTTTGATCCCGAAGCTAAAACTTTTTATTATGGAAGAGAAGCCTAAAAAGTGATTTTGGGATTTACTACATCTCGGCAGATTAATATACCGAAGGATTCCTTGTACCTGGGTAAGTGCCTCCACCTAAAATGAGCCCCGTATACAGAACCGATCTTAAAAAACATAAATATATTCATTAAACATTTTAAAGAGCATCAGATTAAAATAGGGTAGATTAATTACATGCTAAACAGTGTATAATTCACTAATCTGACATTTTGAGAGTGACGTAAAAAATCGGGGGCTAGTCGTACAAAATTGTAAAAAAAAAGAAGTCATTTTGACATTCTCGAGCGTGGCTATTTATATTAAAAAAAAACAATTCAAGGACAACAAAAAACATATAATCCGATACGATCCCAACGATTCTCACAAGCCGAAATAATAACAGTATTTTTTGACATATTTAAAAATTTATAGTCGCTTCCCTCATGGATGAAATGGAATACAATATACAACATGTTTTCTTCTTATCACCTAAGCTTTGCAACCCAATAGGTCTCTATGATGCTGGAGCTAATCCCCATTAAGCATTATGGTCTCCCCTACTATTTTATTGCCTACAACTTTGTCATGTATTTTTTTCCATAGAGCTTGTAGTCTTTTTGAAAATCGAAAAAAACTGTATTTTACACTAAAATCCCCACCTCTCCCCCTTCCCGACTTTAAATCGCCTGAAATTTTTTCTTTAGTTTTTGTTACATCCTCTACCATTTTTAATGGGTATTTCTTTTACTATTTTTTTGTTTTTACTTTTTACATCTTTTAAAGGCTTCAGCACTGGCCTATTACTTCTAAGCAAAAAGCACATCTTAAAACATTTTATAAATAAAATGTTTTCGTAAAATTAATAAAAAGTTTTCCATTGACGACAACTTAGACACACATTATAAGCTTCTACTATTTATACAGAGTGTTTGAAAAATAGACGGAGATATAATAATGGACAATTCCTTGTTAAAAAATATGAGTAAAAGTTTATATAAATATGGATCTGGAAATGCACAGGTTTTAGGATACATGGTGATAATATTTCCGAAATATATTAATTTTTTGGTAATATTTTAGAAAATATTTACTCGAGTGTTTTAAAATTTGGCTAAATAAGTCCTAACTAGATTAAAATTATAAGGTTCAGTTGGCGTCCGAAAGGCGGCTCGTAAGCGAATATTATTGGCAAAAAATATACGCCACCGCCACTCTTGCAAGTTTAGTTATTTGTTGTTTAATTAGGCGTCTAAAAATACAACTTCTTAATTTTGGTATTTTTTTTCGTATCTCTTACTTTAATTAAAAAAAAATAAAAACGGATATGCCATTGGACAGAATTGATTTATTAATTTTGCCAAAAAAATCACAGGTGCCCTGAAACAAAAATCCAAAACAATCTCTACGAAAGGTTTTTAAAGCCGTGTATTTACTTAATAACATGTTCCAAAACCTGTTTGCTGTTACATGTTAAAAAAACAAATATCTTGGTTGCTTTTAAAACATGTTAGATAACATTGTTAGTAACGGTGTTGAGTAGCAAACGTGAGGACGCAGTTTGCTACTCAACACTGTTACTAACAATGTTATCTAACATGATTCTAAAATTTATAAAAGCAACAAGATATTTGTTTTTTAACATGTAACAGCAAACAGGTTTTTGTAACATGTTACTAAGTGAGGACACGGCCTGTAGTGAAACAAAAGCTACAACAAATGCTGATATGTCCACCGTTCATTTTTGTACACCTGCTCACTTTTTTAATTTATCACCCAGTATCTTGAAAACTTGCAGCATTTCCAGAGCCATGTTTATAAAAACTTATTCTCATATTTTAACAAAGAATCGTAAATCCGTCTATTTTCGACACCTATGTTAAACTACTTTGCTTTGATGTCTTTTTCCAACCAGTACATTTTTAAACTTTTTCCTTCTTAGCTGCTGTCCTGATCCCCTGCTGCGCTAACAAGCACCTAGAGGAAATTGATACTTCGTTGAACGACGAGGAAAAGCCCGTGTGTTTCCATGAAAATTCTGCGGATCATGGGAATGCTTTTTTAATAGGACACAAAATACAGACTTTAGGTAAGCAAAAACTGATGTTGGTGGTAGAAATGCGTAATATAGCAGTTTTTGAGTTTTTTTAATATAAAAAGTGTTTTTTCGTCTGAAAATAATATTGTCTTTAGAAGGTTTAAAATAATGATGTGTGATGTTTAAAAAAAATTGTAAGTTGAAAGACCATTTTATTGGAAAACCATTTAAAAATATTTCTTTGTAGTAGTTTATGTACAGGGTTTTTATTTATATTTTGCCAACCACTTTAACTATAAGCAATAATGTTGCTGGCGAATGGCGCTGAGGAGGCAGCCAATGCAATAATCCAAGAAGAAGAACTGAGTATGGGCAAGAAGAATAGAAAAAAAAGAACGTTCTGTATCAAAGAATTTTAAACTTTTTTTAAATGGAAAAACCTGTATATATGATAAAAATTTATTTTAAAAGATTTACAAATATACCACATTCAATATATCTATCTTTAATAGTTTTCCAAAAGGACTCCCAACTAACCTCTGGGAGCTTTTGGGTCCCAGTCGAATTGGCTGATAATTCAGTATGTTGTAGTTTTCGATTTCCGAACGTGATTCCATAATGAGTTTTTAAGATATTCCACTTTGATTGAAACTGCGGGATATCTTAACAATCAATCATTCAATCAATCAATAAATTTATTTTTCGGTTAAAAGTACATACAAAAAAATTACAATAGCTTGAAAAACAAAACGTCAACCAATTATATAAAAAAGGTACAAGAATATAGTTACCAAGGAAACAAACAGGCTATACATTTGTAGCATATAAATAAAATAAAAAAAACATATTGGGTTGGTATCTGTTAACAAAAAAATTACAAAAAAATATATATAATATTGAATGTGTCTAAAACAACACAAAAAAAAAATAGTTACCAGTCACTTCACTAGGTCACTTAAAAAATCTAAACTAAAAGTTACGTTCTGGTGGAAGGCTAAGGGTATATGCACGCATCCATCACACACCCTGGTTAGCTATTTAATAAAAAGAAAAAAACCTTTGATTGTCGCAAACCTGAGCTATTTTTTTGTGAAACGAAGGATACCATTAACAAAGCCACCATACCCCCTTTTGGTTTTTAAACTACAGGGCAATATTGAAAATATTGCATTTTCAGGTAACCCTTGTATTTCAGTTTAACTCACAACTTATCAAAAAGGTAAAAACGGATTCCCATATAACTTTTTACGTAGAATACAGTAGCGTAGACAGTATTATTCCAAATATTATTGTTTTTAAAATATTGACCAATGTAAGATTTTTTTTATGAAACACCATGTGTTTAATATTCGGTCACTTTAATTAAACTTGTATTTTCCAGTATTCTTTTAGAATTTATGTGCCTCCAAATTCGGGTAAGTGATCGATTAAGTCATTAAATTCACTCGTCACAGTTAATGACAAGCCTTTACTTTAGTTTAACAGTAAAATGTCCTTTAGCTATCTTATTGGTAACTGTGTAAGTACGGTATGAAAAATAAAAAAAAATTATTTGGTAAATTAGTTTGTCTCCTAATAGATAGAAAAACTTATTTTAGAAAAAAATGATTTTTAATTTGACCAACTATGGTTACCGTTTTATGTGTCAATTTATTTTTTAAATTATTCCCCAACTGACGCCCGTAAGCCGAATGCAATAAATAATTTTAGGATAGTGGATAACCAGAGGTAATAGTCAAAATATTTATTTTTATAATTTTGAAGAAAAAAATATTCAAATGTATCAACTCTTTTGAGGTCACTCCATATCTTGGAAACCACTCATAGGATCACGTTGGGCCAATGATAACTTTTGATCAGAAAGTCGAGAACTACAAAATTTAAATTTTTAACTAATTCGACTAGGACCCAAAATCCATAAGGTAAATGCGGGGTCCTTTTGACAACCTAAATCTATAAAATAGTAAATAAAATTTCTATTATACCTACTTACGGCACTCACGGGAGACTGTAGATGTTTTAGAAATTATACTTTTTAAATGGTTATATTTCCAAAACTGTTAGAGATAGATAAATTAAATTTGGTATTTTTTTAAGGTCTTTGAAAAGACCATTTTAATAATGATAAATTATACAGAGTGTTTTATTTTTAAAAAAGATTTACCTCTTCATTTTTCTTAAGATTTTGAGGTTCATTTTTTCCTTTTTCATTAAAAAACACGCTTTTATATGCAACCGAACTAAAAATTAGAAAATAATTTTTCATTACAAAGAGTTTGTCACTTCAGAATAAAAGCGTGGGGTGCTTAATATATTAAATGTTATAATTATTCTATTTGCAAATATCTATGAGGGAAAAGTTATGAAAAAAATAGTAAAATGCACCCCACGCTTTTATTCTGAAGTGACAAACTCTTTGTAATGAAAAATTATTTTCTAATTTTTAGTTCGGTTGCATATAAAAGCGTGTTTTTAGTTTTTAAACTATTAATTATTTTTCATTTTTTAGTTTCTGCTACTCTTGACAAAATGGCGAAAAAATTTTTAATGAACAAGAGTGGCACATTTTAAAATTTTTCCAACAGATTGCAACTCACTAAAAAATTTCTTCTTCATTAAGTAGCAAAGTTTGAAATTTTGCCAACAGGTGGCAACCTAGGTGTTGTTTTTATATTTTTATAATATAAAGGAAAATTTTTTTCCTGGCGATCCAAAAAAGAATGTTAATTTTTATTAATTGCACATTATGTATTATGTATACATTACACATAATGTAATTTTTATTATTTAATCCTTGAACTAATGGTGCAACTAACCCTATATTTTTATTTTTCATAAAAATTAAACACTCATGGTGCAACTAACCAAATTGTGTAAAAACTAAAAATTTCTTCTTCATTTAATAGCAAAGTTTGAAATGTTGCCAACAGATGGCATCCTAGGTGTTGTTTTTATAATATAATGGAATTTTTTTCCTGGCGATTCAAAAAAGATAACGGGATACTGTTTTTAAATTATTGCATCTTCATCGGTCCTTGACACGTGTGCAAAGTTTCAAAGAAATCGAATAGCTGGAAGTTGGTTAAAATTAGGCTCAAAGATTCCGTTACATAGATAGATAGATAGATAGATGGATAGTTACAACCCAAGTTAATAAAAGCGTGTTAAAAAGTATGAAACGTTCTTACAGAACATTTTTTTAATTCTTTTTGCCTACAGTTAAAAGTAGTTGGCAAAATATAAATGAAAACCCTGTATGTACAATACCATACAAATAAAATCAGTTGATATGTTTTCATTGAGGTAAGGACCTTCTTGTTTTATTTGCTCTTTAAAATTTCTTTGGCTGATTTTTGATTTTTACATACCAAAGAAGGTAAACAAGGTAAAAACCTACTTTATCCATGACATTAACCCCCCGCCCACCAATGAAAATAAAATTATTTACGCCAGTGACTTAGGTACGCTTAACTTTGTATAATACTTTAAGTTACTAAAAATATAGGCATTACCATCACCTATTTTTTTCTATTAACTGTGCTTGGAAATATTAGTTGGTATAAGTTATCTTTCAGTGCAAAGACGTGTAAAACCCCTTGTGTATTGCTTTATTTTTGGATTTTAAAAATGAAGTACGCCTTTTAGCAATTTTTAGTAAGGCTTTTAAAATATTTAAGAATTTTTAATATTTTATTATAATATTTTATAATAAAAATTTTCCGATACAGGAAAACTTCGTTATTTTAAATAAAATATCAGGTATATTTATCAAAATTCCTAAAATTTATTATTTTTCCTTAAAAAAACGAAAGCTGGGCCTATTTAAAAAAAAAAATCACGAATTTACTGTCTTCCTTGGGTTTGTTGTCGTATTTTGTTTTTTACGTTGGATAAAGTAAATTTTCCCCGTTAAATAATATTCTTAAGCGCCATTGTAGTAAATTAAAGCTCAGGTTACTCATTAAAAAAAACAACAAATATTTTTATTTAAAAATATATAGTATGTCCATTGCAAAATGTAAACGTTTTTTGTCACGAAAATGTAAATAAATTAAAAATCCTACCTTTTAGCACCTCATGTTAATTTCTTAAATAAACTTATATACAGGGACATATACCAGGTTTTACTTGACTGCTTAAATTATTGCAATTTTTAAGTACTTACTAAGGGAAATGCATAAAACCATTTGGCGCTAAAATAATGATTCTAAGGCCGGGTTTATAATTCAAAATTTAATTTTAGTATTGGCATTAGCATTAGCATTAGCCACAAATATTTAAGAACATGCAATAAAATTAAAGTGTTTATGAATCAAATTTAATTCTCTAGTCTTTAAAAACGACCTTAAAATTCTATAAAATTGAAAACTCATGACTAAAATAGGGAAACCTATTAATTGCTTATGTGCCATAAGAAGTTTAAAACCTCCTTTTTATTTAAGGTTTATTAAGTGCTTGTTGCTTTGTTTAATGGGGAATTATTGCAAGTTGCCTTATTAAGCTCGGGACTTATTATTACCGGCCTTATTTAAATAGTGCTTGTACCCATAATTTAGAGTTATTGCAAATCATGTTGACAGTACTATTAACCTAAAAAAAAAGGAAACAATTTTTAGTAGATTTTCTTTATTGTTTTGTGTTTTAGGGATTTGGGTCGGCAGCCGTTCCGTTAGACGAACAGTTCCGAAGTTAAAATAGGACCAAAATAAGGCACGACCCAAAGCCGACAAATAAAACCAGGCACTATATTTATTAAGGGAGTCCTTATCCTACCATGCATCTGCGCAAGCTCAGATGTCAAAATAAGGCCGGTATTATTAGTGCCTGGCCTTATTTCACTGTGCAATAATTTTCTATTGTATCTAATTATTGCTACCAATGATTTCTAAATTTTAGTTATGTTAATACTAATACTAATACTAAAATTAAAATCTTATTTATAAACTCGGCCTAATTTAGTCCTTAGGGGAGTAAATAATTTTACCCTAATTGGTCGCATAGTTTATTTAATATACCAATAAAAGGTTAGGAGTTTCAAAACTACTTTTACAAATGTGTACTATAAAAACCGTGTTTTAAACTAAAGATGCGTTTATTGAAATTGTTTAACCTTAAAATTATTAAAATTTTTATTTAAAAAAGCAAAATATAACACAAAAAAAACAGACACATCAAAATAATTTGGTAGACTTAAACGCATCAAGTTCAGTTTCAGTATTAATCTCTTGATTCTGTTTTTGGACTTATACTTTCATTATATTACATGTTTTTGTCTTTAATGTTTTGCTAATAAGGTTAATTGTTTATGTTAAAAACCCACACCAATTTTATGAAAGAGACTCAAAATATTAAAATACTGCGTCAGATTATACCGTGCATTTCTTTATATCCCCCTCCCCCATTTATTTTTTAAACAGATTTATTTAAATAGTATAACTTAAGGATATAAAATAGATACATAAATAGTATATTTCAGATTAAAATTAACAGGTAAAGATTTTAAGATTGCGACTGGGCGCCATCTTGGAAAAAATCAATTTTTAAGGCTCCTGACGAGTAATTCGTAACCCTAGAATATAAAGTCAATACCTAATACAAAATGGTGGTACTTTAAAATTAACCTAAATACCTTATTTTGATGGCCATATTTCCAAAACCAAAAAGTTGGATATACCTAATGCGGTATTTTTAAAGCTCTTTAAAAAATATTTTTATTTTAATAGTGGTCCTGCTGATAACATATAGGATAGAAATAAAAGTTTAAATTATATTAACGAGGTACCCTGTATATTATGCCACCATTAAAAAGATCTTTAAAAAAGCTTTAGAAAAATACTATATTAGGTACATCTGACTTTATTGGTTTTGGAAATATGGCCGTCCCAATCAGGTATTTGGGTAATTTTTAAATTATCGCCATTTTGTTAAGGTGAAGTTATTGAATTTTTATTTTAGGGTTATAAAGTAGTCATCAAAAGGTTTAAAATGGTGTGACACAAGGCCCCCTTTTCTTTTATTTTTTTTCATGATGGCGCCCAGCCGCCATCTTGAAATTTTTATCTGTCAATTTTACTCTAAAATATAGTATTTAGGCATCAATTCCATATCCCAAAATTTTACTTTCTAATTCAAGAATCCCCTTCTAACATCGGAACCGTTTGATATATTTTCATGAAACGTTAAACTTGAACATAAAACTTGAAACAATATGTTATGACCAAGGTCTGCAGTTTTTACATATCAATGACAGCTCTAGATGTCAAGGTGACAGCTGGACGCCATATTGCAAAAAAAATCAAAGAAAGGGGTCTTGTGGCACATCATTTTAAAGCTCCTGACAGGTACTTTACAAACCCAGATTATAAAGTCAATACCTTCACCTACTACAAAATGGCAGTACTTATAAAATTTCTTAAATACCTGATATTGATGGCCATATTTCCGAAAGTAATAAAGTTAGATGTACTATATATTAATGTATTATTTTCTTAAACGTCTTTTAAAGATCTTTTTATTAATGATATAATATACAGAGGGCCTCATTAAACATATATATACTTTTTTTGCTACCCTCCATGTTACCACCAGTATCACCATTAAAAAGATTTTTAAAAGAGCTTAAAAAATATCCTATTAGGTACATCTAGCTTAATTACTTTCGAAAATATGGCCATCCAAAGCATGTTTTTAGGTAATTTTAAAAGTACCGCCATTTTGTAGTAGGTGAAGGTATTGACTTTATATTCTAGGGTTGTAAAGTACTTGTCAGAAGAATTAAAATGATGTGCCACAAGACCCCTTTCCTTTTATAGTTATTTATTAGATAAGTGAGTTATATTACATATAAGTCACGCAAGAAAAGTTTAATAAGGTAATTTTCTTAAGTGACTTATATGTAATAACTCACGTGTCTAATACAAAATTTTATCCAACACTTTCGTATAAATCGTTTTTAATATCGAAAATAATTTGAAAACGTCATCCATTATTTGTTACTTGTCATTGTCGACACCAGCAACAAAATTTTGTATTTTTGGAAAGCAAGCTTGTTTGGTTGTAATGCATTTTGTTAGTAACTACGGGTTTGTTTAGTAAACAACTTTGTAGACAAACATAAAAATGCTTTGCGAAATGGAAAATTGTGAAGTACCTGCGGAAATTTTGGAAGAAGCTGCGGTAGCGACATGCAGTTTGATTCCAGAGAAGTCAAAACTAACGTACAATAAAGAATTTGAAGATTTTGAAGCATGGAGGAAAAGGCGAGGGAGTTGGTACTATAAATGAAGATGTTATTATGGCTTACTTTCTGTTTTTATCGAAAAAGTTGCTCCCTCATCAATGTGGACCAAGTATTCAATGATAAAAACGACCTTAAAAGTATATAAGAACGTGGATATAGGGAGGTATGGAAAAGTTGTCGCTTATTTGAAGAGCAATTCAAGAAATTTCAAACCGAAAAAGGCAAAAATTCTGGAGAGGCAATACATCGAAAAATTTTTGGCTGAGGCACCTGACGACGAGCACTTAATGTCAAAGGTATGAATTTACTTTAGTTTCTGGTGTTAAATATTTATCTGTTCGGATTTTTATAGGTTGCATTGAACTAACTCGCTTAAGTATTGAAGATATAGTAGATAAGGGCCAGTACATATATGTTTCTATACCTGATACCAAGACGAACAAATCGAGAAGCTTTACAATTTTTAAAAGGATTTTTGGTAAATGTGCTTGAATTATTTAGAAAATATGTGTCCCTAAGGCCAGAGAACACGCCTTACAAAAGATTTTTTGTCAACTTTCAAAAAGGCAAATGCACTAGGCAATGCGTGGGAATAAATAAAATTTCGAAAATTCGGAGAGTAGTTGCTCATTATTTGCAACTACCTGATAAAATCTTATATAGTGGTTATAGCATGCGGCGTTCTTCAGCGACACTTCTAGTCAACGCTGGGGCCGATATCACCAACCTTAAACGCCATGGCGGGTGGAAGTCTTCTACCGTTGCAGAAGGATATTTAGAAGATTGCATCTCTAACAAGTTTGAGATTGCAAGACGAATACAGGGTGAAGAGCGCACCAAGGCAAGTACTAGTGCTGAAAGACTTCCTGAAGAACACTCCGCACAATGTAACGTTGTCCAAGATAAATCTAATATAACAATTACTGTTAATATAAACACGAATAAATTGTAGTATAATATATTAGTTGTTTTATGTTATTTTTTAAATTGTGAAATGTTGGAAGTAATAAAGAATTAGTATAAGTCACTAGTGAGCTAAAGTCTATAATTCACTAGTGAGCTAAAGGGTACTTTAGCTCACTAGTGACTTATAGTACACTTTATATCCTCAAAATCTGATCAATTATGTAGATATTATATGTAAGTGTTGGATAAATTTCTTTTTTAGTATAGCGCCCTGCTGTCACCTTAACATTTAGAGCTGTCATTGATATGTTAAAAATTGCAGGCCTTCGACATAAAATATTTTTTAACGTTTTATGACAATACCGAATGGTTTAGAAATTAGAAGGGGGCGACGGACTTTAGGACCTCACTGAATAAATTCGTAGTAAAAAAACCGGTTTTTAAACAAATGGTAATGTTTTTTTAATAGTGTACAAAATACACCTGCGCGCCTAATCATCACTTTTTGAAATTAATTAAATCGTTTTTAAAATGTATTAAAACACAGGACAAGGTTTCCAACTGCAAAAAGAAGATGCCTATGTTTATTTAACAATTCTTTATTACCATTTAAATCATTTTTGATCTCTGATAGAAGTAAATAAAACATCTTTAAAATCTAAAGTTTAAATTGAAGCAATACATTATCGATTCCGGATCAAGTATGTCTATGATCAAAAGAAAATTGCCAATAAACTTTGTGATACCGGAAACTTTATATTAAGCGATATAACATATCGCTTTAAGCCATACTAAAGAACACTGGATTGTAAGGGTAATTTATGAAATATCGAATATAATTTCTACCTACAAATAAGTTATAGGGTTAACTTGTTAAAGTAAAGCGTATACAGAGTGCCGCCCTACAAATATCTTGGTATCTTTTACAAAACCGGTATTATATTTAAAAAATTATAGGTATACTTTAAGGGCAAACTATAAATGTATAAAAAATTATACAAGGTGCTTTAAAAACCATAAAAACTTAGGTTTTTGGATTGTAGAAATATATTTAAAGTAAGTTTTATTAACAATACCTATAAAAAATGTAAGGTTTTTGGATACGTATGATTTAAAAAATGTATTACAAAAACAAAATTTTAATATAACCTATCGGACTAACGGTGGACTTTGTATGTATTGTTACCATATAAATTGTTTTACATGTAATTTAAGGCTACTCAATAAGTTCTAAGACGTGGTAAATGAAAATAAAGATCTTTAAAATATGTGCAATAGCTCTTTTGATTTGGAGTGACTACCAGAAAAATGCTTTTTAAGAGCTTGGTAGCACATTAAAATTGCGATTGTTATTAAAAAAATAAGAAGATTTTTTTTGTTTTTTTAATTATGACATTTAAAAGATCTTAAAATAAAGAGGAGGAAATTTTCAATAAAAATGGCCCTGCTTCCGGAGCTGTATCTCCATTATTTCTAATTTAGTTTTAACGCTAAAAATTGGACACTGCCAGATCGTTACTGCATATACTTAAAATATTTTTTTATAGTATATATCTTACAGTGTAGACGTAAGTATTCTTTCACCCCCTTTGCTTTGTATCCTTAAATATTTCTTTATAAAATGGGTATGACTAATGGCAGGATATAAAATACTTTTTGACTTAAAAATAACAGTTTCAACAATCAAGATGGCGGATGAGCGCCATCTTGGAAAAAATACCTGAAAAGAGGCTTCTTGTGGTACATCATTTTAAAGCTCCAAGTATGTATATGAGAGGCCAAGTTTTACAGAGCAAAGACATCTTCAATTTTGGGAGGGTAACATTTGAAAGCAACCTTAACTGGCATCATCACATTGTATCTATAGCCACGGTAGCTTAAAAAAGCTTGGATTTCTCTTTCGAGCCAAAAAGTATTTTTCCCCTCCTAACTTATATACTTTATATGTGTCCCAAATCCGACCTTCCTTGGAATATTGTTCTCA